>CM076405.1:10414453-10646953 GCA_038363315.1 Mugilogobius chulae
CACCTCCTGTTGCCGTGAGACCTGCCTGTTTTTCTGAAGCCTCCTCCACACGGCAAATCCACCGAGTCGGATTTAGGTTTTCAGTGACTTCTGCGCACAATTCAGTTCATATATTTTTCTGTGTGCATGTGTTCGAGAAGTGCTGTTTCTCAGAAGTAAAGATGTTGTCAGTGATGTTTGAAGCTGCCAGGAAACTAGAGACGGCCAACAACGCCGACCGTACTTTCTGTTTCATTCAGAAGTTTACAAAGGGGAATTTTACAACAAACACGCTCTGTGACTTCAGTGCGTGGAGATTTCTTCAAATGAACAGACAAATGTTTTTGGTTGGGTGGATCTACTGCACTGATATTTGGCCTAAAGAACACAGACAAAGCTTACATTTGACATTTTATTGCGAAGATGAGACATGAATATATTGACCTTTTTGTCGGTGACTTTGAAGTCAATTTAAAAGATGTCACTTGAAAAAATATATTATCAAGCCTGGGTGTGTTCTGGCTTCTCAACAAAGAGATTGTGGGTTGGACTCCCGGGTAGAGTTTGCATGTTCTCCACATGTCACCGTGGGTTTTCTCTGGGCACTCTCTGGTTTCCTCCCACCTCCAAAAATATGGGTTAATTGGGTCTCACTGTAAAATCCCAGAGTGAATGAATGAGAGTGAATGTTGTCTCTAACCCTACAATGAACTGGCAGCTGTCCAGATACTGACCAAGGACTGTTTTAATCTGGCACAATTTTGTTACTCTTGTCCCAAACTTTTTTTCTCTTTTTTTTTCTCAGCAGGCCAAACAGTTTTTTGTTGAATCATGTTGAGGGCCAAACATTTATTTGTAAAGAGGTGAAGATTAAATTGTCTGTAGTTGACATTTTTAGGAGATTGCACTTGATTTGGTGTCACTTTTCAACACTAAACTGAATGAAACAGACCTGAGCAGCCCAATTAGACCCCCTGGCGGGCTGAATTTGGCCCACTGCTGGCCACACCACTGCTCTAGGCCAGGGGTCCCCAACCACCGGTCCGGGGCCCAAAACCGGTCTGCGAGCCATCTGCTACCGGGCCCCAGAGGATCTTTTAAGATGTATTTTGTTTTTTATTTTATAGTTTATCACTACTTCCTTGTGCTTTAATATGAAAATATTGTGCCATTTAACCAAATAAACTGCAAATTAAATCAATAAGAGCTAAAAGTATGCACAAAAGTCAGTTGAATGCATTTTGCGTTGTTGTTATTGGCGCTACCCAACCCCAAACGGTCCCTGGAAAAGAAAATTGTGACTGTACCGGTCCTTGCAAGAAAAAAGGTTGGGGACCACTGCTCTAGGCTATTTATATGATTTGTTTGACTTAGCTAAAGAGCGTGTATCTTTGCTTGCTTTGTTGTACTAATAATTATCACAATATATGATCAAAATAATACATTCAAAAAACTAATTTACAAAAACCTTACTACTTACAAGATATTTATGACATTTTTAAACCAATTACCTCGATCCAGCTCTTCACTATTTGTCTGAATTCTAATGGTGCTCGAGGAAAAATAATTGCCCACCTCTTGTCTTGAGTTTTCCCCCGCCTAAGGCCTAAAGTCTACAGTAACCCCTAATGGGAATAAGTGTTCGAAAATGAATCACTCAATCCAAGAAATTGTTCCAAAACCAGTTACTGGTGAGTCGCAACTCGGTGGCACAATGGTTAGGTTCTTACCTTGTTGCGAAAAGGTCCTGGAATTGATTCCCGAACGGACCGCTGCCTTTCTACTTTGCAGAGTTCAAATGTTTTTAGTTATTTGTCCATACGGATAATAGAGATCTAACAATATGGTTTTTTCTTGAGCCGATACCGATGCTGATTTTCATAAATTTTGTCAGCCAATGCCGATGTCAATGGCCGATTTTCAAAGCCAATTTCTGAGGCCGATTTTCTTATTTTAGTTCTTAAAAAAAACATTGCTGAGATGAGATAGCCTATCCAAAAAAAAAAAAAAAAGTTCAATGTAAACTATTTATTCGTCTCATTGTTTAATGAAAACAACATGTTTATGCACATTACAGAGCATTGTAAAGAGTAATTCAAGAAAGTGCTCCTTTTCAAACACAGCAAAATGGAGAAATATGAAATAAACTGTATAATTTCTTTCCAAAACTAACTTGGAGATCAACTGATCACTGTGAGTGCAGCTCTACCATGCAGATAAATGTTTAAACAACAAAATAAGGCCGATGACTGATGTGGCCGATATGCAAAAAAATCAAAATTTAGGCTGGCCGATATATAGATCAATATACTTGTATATACAAAACAAACAAATATTTGCAATTAGCCACAGCAGTTGACCGATTGTCATATGTTGGTATAATAATAAAAAACACATCAGACTATCCCCAATGCTAATTCCTTTGTTTTAATTTTTGCTCCACAAATTCAGGAGAAAAGTGATAAAACATCCAATTAAAACCACGTTTGATCAAATTGGACATAATTCCTGAGGGCTCACTGTTCCACTGCACTCTGGCTGTAGAAATGATGATCTTAATAATCACATTCATTGATTACCTGCCTGAACTGGACGTCTCATAGTCAGAAATGATCAGTTTTCCGCTGCCTAACCGTCTCCAGGTGGAAATGAATCTCTTCTGTCAATCACGCGTCTTTCCTCCACGGCCAAGAGCAAATTGGTGCTGCGGTTTTGCCAATAACTCTTGTAGCAACAAATCCACCGAACTACCAGATGTCTCTCTCTTTCCTCTGTTGCCATGTCAACCACCTAGCAACAACAAACACCCAGCGTTTCTAACCGGCTTTAGCTCATGGAAAAGTAGAGCTGCAAATTATGAATCGAAAACTTAATCCTCTTTCATCACCGCATGTCACAGCCTTAAGAAATATTATTTATTAAATGTTGAAAGCTTCTCAAAATCTGTTTCAATGTATTAATAATTTGGCTGCTGAATCATTTTCACAGAAGCCAAACATCAACATGGTGAGAGAGGTAACTTCAGGAGAAACATATGTGAGCAGTGCATTCATTTTTATAGAAAACAACAGCTTTATCAGTCTCTACTCAACAACTACAACAACAAAAGAGGATGTACGGAAATATATTGTGTCAAATACAGATACAGAGATAAATCTTGTGATCCAACAGTCCAAATATACAAATGTCCAACAGTGTTAATAGCAGCTGTTAGCTAAATGCTAACGTGATGCTAGCTAATGAATTTTAACATCTACAGAACCTTCTGTTTGCTTTTCTGAGATAAGGCCACATCAACCTTTAAACTTTTTGACTCGACTTGAATCAGCTGAGCTAAAAATGAAGGCTGCACTGATCCAGCTTTTCCAGTTCCGATACTGATTCTGATACTTAGTTTTAAAGTGAAACTAAATGCAGACTCAACTTTTTTTCGCTGTCAAACTGTGTGTGTTGTGGTCAAAATAGCATTTTTGTGCAAACTCAATCATTTTGCAGTTTTGTGAGCAAAAAAAAGTCATTTGGCTCACATGTATCAACAGATGATACGTTTTTTGTTTTTTGTTTTTTATTATTTTAAGAAAATACTCACATGAGCTCATGTGCTTCTGTAAAGGAAAGGTTTTATACATATGTCTGCAAAGTTAATCAAAAGGAATCTTGAAGTGCACCTAAGCATCTTGACCTATGTGCTGTACAGTCTCACAGCTGTAAATGTTCGCTAACCTTATTTCATTTATTTATTGTCATTCAATATCTGTTCACGCCCACAAAAGGCCTCTGGGCATCTCCCACTTTTGCGAGTCTGTTTGGAGTGCAGTTGTGGGCGGAGTAAGTCTCTGACCGCACGTTTAGCCTCACTTTAGGAATCTGCAGATATGATTTCAACTGATACTAGTGTAAGGTTGGAATTAGCTTATTTTTTCTTATCCAAGTTTAACAAAAACATTAATAGCACTTCATATTGTAAAGAGAAATACAGCTCTTTGCAGTTTTGAAAAGGGAGGATTAGGTCTTTTAAAGTTTTAAATGAGACTTGAATAATGGTGTGAGAACTGAGAATTGAGATGAGGCTCAGGACTAAGCCCAGACAAAGCTCTAATGTGAGAGGCCGGTCTGGATTTTGGCTCACCTCTACTGCTCTCTCTCTCCCTCCCTCCCTCCCTCCCTCCCTCCCACTCTCTCTCTCTCTCTGTCCCGGGGCAGAGCTGGGCCAGGCCTGGAGCAGCAGAGATGGAGGAATGCACAAATGCACACACATGTCAGAGCAGCTGTTAGCGCTAAGGAGAGAGCGTGAGTGAGGGCAGAGAGGTAAAAAGGAGAGAGAAGTAATGTCACACCTGCCCATAATATAAGGACTGGTGAAGGCCTGTCATATACAGTAGGCAGATATACATCTAGCATACTATACAACCTTTGTCAAAAGATTTAATTTCTTAAATGTTGCATAAAGGAATTAATGCAATAAACAAATACATAAATAAATAAATACATTTTGGTATAGTCTTATACAGTCTTATATAGTCTTATTTTAAACATTAAAATAAAAAACATAGACATGTTGAGGTTAGTCAAACAGTGTCGAATAGAAAACAAGGCTACGTCATTTTCTTAACCTGTCAATCAAACTGGATAAGTTCTTAAGTACCTCGGGGGTTCTTAATGTTTTTATCTGGGGCAGAACATTTCATGAAATGTATTGTATTTTTCTGATCGCCCAGCTATCAAGGAGGTGCTCACGGTCCATTTGGTTGACTTCAAAAACTGTGAACAGTTGGTGCAGTTGTTTTCTGGAAAATTATCCATATAATTATCGACGTCACTTTCCGCTCTACTGAGCTTGTCGTCTACAAAAAGAGTCGCTGCCCATCTAGTTGGCTGTGGAAACCTTTTTGATAAAAACAAGAAAACAGGACAAGAGCTAACTGTTTCACTCAGGTCTGAACCGGTCTGACAGACATCCTGAAGATTGAGACAACGTTTTTGTGTGTGTTTTTTCACCTGAATGTAACATATGTAGGTTGTAAAAAAATTCACATATGTTGATTTAGCAGCATAACATTTGTTTTTTTTTTTTCATTTTGTTTTTTTCTAGTATTTAGCCTATTACATTGCTAGCTAGTATTGCTGCTACAGCTTGTGTCTACTAGCCGCGCTCTTTCTGCTGACCTGTTGCGTGCATCTCTCGTGTTGTTTTAAAGGAGACCTATTATGTAAAATCTACTCTTCTAAGTTTTTAACCATGTTATAGTGTTCTCTCGTCATTAGTTTACTCAAAGTTGTATTCAGATTGATTCATGCATGTTTGAGTAATCTTTTATTGTCCTGCAGCTGATGCTTGAGTGCTCAGGAAATCCCTGTTTTCACCACCTATCCCAGCCCACTTGTCTGTATTTACTTGTCATTAATCAAAAGTTAAGTAAATCATAGGGTACAAAATTGTCACTGAAGCACTTTACAACACTGAAACCAAATCATTAAAATGTACAGTTTTACAATAAAGGACAGGGAGTCAATCAACCTATTTCTATTTCTAAGCCTTTTAATTCAACTATGTGTTTTGCAATGAAGTAAATATAAATTACTGACCTACATACGTCACTGTTTATTACTAAACACAAAATGCTTTAGGACAATATCTGTTTGTTTATGTTGCTATATGTTGGCGTTTTAACAAGCTGGCAGTGATCAAATCAACAATTCCCTCCACGAAATACTATTGTGAATGTTGATATGACTGATAATGGCTGAAATATCAATAGAAAAACATATTCTTCTTATAGCATTTTAATGATTGCTGTGCTTTCTCTGGTCTGAAGTCTTCTGAAGCTCATCACATTGCTCACTTTCTCTTACTCAGAGCCTCGACGGCGTTTCTCCAGGAAAGTAAAGGTGCTTTCAGACAAACTCCGGTCACAGAGTGGAGCTGTTTACGATCGATGCACACCACCCACACACACACGGCTCTCTCCATACCTCACGACCTTCTGACCTCTGAGGAATGCTAACGGAATGTGGCATTAAGGGCAAAGCTAAAGGTATATCTGCCCCCCCTCCTCTCTTTTCTATGTATAGATATTACTCACTTCTCGCACTCATTGCTTTGAATCTGAATCACTTTGTTGTTTTTCCATGGCCAAGCTCTCTTTCTCTGTATCTGAAATCAAGTCAATTTATTTTTGTATAACCCAAAATCACAACAACAGTTTATTTAGCAAACATCAGCGGTAGAGAATAAAACAATAAACATTCACAGGTCAAAACCCAAACAGTAATGATGCCTATTACCTAGGATCTCTCTATCTCTCCCTCTTTCTCTGTTTGTATGTGTCTCTCTCTCTGTCTCTCTGCCCCCACTCTCTCTTCTTTCTCCCTTTCTCTTTCTGCGCTCTCTCTTTGTCTATCTCTCTCTCTCTCTGTCATTGCTTTATCGCTTTATATTTTCATGGCTCTCTCTCTCTTCCTCTCTGTCTCTCTCTTTCTGGCAAGCTATCCATCTCTCCTTTTTCTGTCTCTCTCTCACTCTGCCCCACACTCTCTTCTCTTCCTTTCCATTTCTGCACTTTCTGTCTATCCTCCTCTCCCACTCTCTGTCTCTCTGCCCCACTCTATTCTCTCTCTTTTTCTCTGCTCTCTAGCTGTAGCTGTCTCTCCTCCTTTCTCTCTCTCTCTCTCTCTCTCTCTCTCTCACTAGCTGTCCATCTCTCCTTCTTCATTTGTCCCTCTCTCATTCTGCCCCCATGCTCTCTTCTCTCTTTCTTTCTCTTTCTGCACATTCTCTCATTCTTTACTCTCTCTCCTTAGCTGTCTCTCTTTCCTTCTTTCTCTGTCTCTCTCTACTTCTCTCTGCTGTTACTCTCTCTTCTCTCTCCCTTTGTCTTTCTTTCTCTCGTATGTCTCTCCTTCTCTCTCTCTTTCTCTATCATAGCTTCCTCTCTCCCTCCCTCTTTCTCACTGTTTCTCTCTTTCTTTCTTTTTTCCCTCTCTCTCTTCTCTGTCTCTCCCCTTTCTTTCTTTATCTCTGTGTGTGTGTCTCTCTCTTTTTCTCTTTCTCTTCGCTCTCTCTTTCCCACGTCTTTCTCACCCACCACATGCAGTGTGTTCTGTATTTCCTTTACTTTTTCTCTTCCTCTCTCCCCCTCCTTCCCTCTCTTTCTCGCTCTTTTCACTCCCTGTCTTTCCCTCTCTCTCCCTCTCACCCACACACAGCTCTCACTTACCGCACTCATTGATTCTCTTTGCTTTGAATTGGAGTCAGTGCCTTCTGTATTTCCATCTCTCTCTCTCTCTCTCTCTCTCTCTCTCTCTCTCTCCTTCCTCTCTCCTTCCCTCCCCTCTCTCTCTCTCTTTTACCGCTCTCATTGATTCTCTTTGCTCTGAATGGGAGTCAGTGCGTTGTGTATTTCCGTGGCCAGGCGCTGATGAAAAGAGGCATTATCCAGGCAGGTTCAGGAGGACTGCTGACAATGACTCTGGACTCAAAGCTATTACGCCGATGTTAATTCAAGCGTTTAATATGAGGTGGATCTTTTGGGGGAAACTTCCAAACCTGGAATGTTGTTTGATATAATGCTTTCAGTTCATTTTTAGCTGCGTGGTTTTTGGTGAAGTCCCGCTGTGAAAGTCGCTTCTTCTGCTTTTTGGTTCTCTGTAGTTGTGGGGAGCTGATGTGTGCTATTAAAGGGAATTCTAGTGCTTTCATGCTGTGGTTTTTTATTAACTTTTAGAAACCCTTAGGAATTGAAATCTTATGTGGGCAAAAAAGTGGAGTGGAGCACGTATCGTCAAAACATTTATATGTTTGCTCAAAAAAACCCTTAACCACTTTCCCAAATTCTGGATTTTAAGGATTATTTGTTTAGCAACACAAAGCAAGCGAGCACACTGAGAATACAGGAACTCTCATCCTGCTTTGTTGTTTTTATCAAAGAAGTTTCCCCAGCCAACTGGACGGACAGCGTCTCTTTCTGCAGGCGACATTCGCAGTAGAGTAAAAGCGACATCGACTGAGTTATTATCTTAGACTTGACTGCTTTAGATCTGACCTGGTCCTGGTTGAAACTTTGTGTAGTGGTGGTTGCTTTTCACTTGTCTTTATTAAATTCAGATTTTTTTCTGTGGATATTTTGTAGAACCCCAAATGTTGTCAAAAATGGTGACATGCTTTGCAACTATTGGAGGACTATTTTGCCTGGAAAATCCAGACGATACTGTATATATAAAAAAATATTGTCTGGCCACTGTGTCCCGCTTTCAAATTTCTGTGGGTATGACTGACAGATAATTAGCAATCAGAGACAAGTATCGCCTCCCATATGAAACCAACATGGCTGCTTAAGACCTATGTTTCATAAGCGCAGGGCTGTGGTCAACCAAAGAATTCTTGGGCAACTAAAGATACGTCCCATCAACAATTAGTTGACTAAAAAGGGGGTGTGGCTAAAGCTTTGAAGCTAAAAAATTTTACTGTATTAATCTGATCCAAGCAAAATACTAAAATCCAATGGGGTTCATGCAAAAAGAACATACACAAATGAATAAGAAACACTGTACCTAGGTCCCAAATCCTTAACAAAATCACTACTTTTTGGCCCTGTTCAAAATAAAAACTAGTGACTAATACAAATTTTGGTCGACTAAGACTCCATCAATCAATTAATTGACTAAACGACTAAATAATTACAGCCCTACATAAGCGCAGGGCAAGAAACCATTATTTATAGTCGCACAAGATATGTTTTTACCATTGTAAACTACAGCTGTGTTAGATTTTCTTGGAAGGAAAAAAAAATCCATTCAGATACTAAACCAAAAGTAGAACAACACTAAAACTTACCCAGAATCAAACCAGTAAATACAAACAAATATGTTTACTAATGTTTGTGTTTAAAGTGAAACTAAACATTTACTCAACATTGCTCTGCTCTCTCACTTTTAGTTCTCCAGCACCGCCCAGTTTGCCAGCTCCTTTTGAAACATGGTTGCGGACAGTGTTTTGTTACACTTTGATTGTGTAATTTGGAGAAAATGTTAAAAATCAACAGACAGACAAACAAAAACAAACAAACAATGCATTAGAAAGTGCAGTTGTTATACAGTCTCCCAACATATCGACTTAAAAATATCAGTCAAGCTTACTTCCATCACTTTCTCTAAGCATTTGGTATAGGTCGACCTCTTTAAGTAACTGTTTATTTTTGCAGTGATATAATTTTCTCTGTGTATAGCAAAGACAATAAAAGTAATTTGCCTGCGTCTTGTGCCTGTGGTTGTTGGATCCTGTGAGTGTTGAGCAGTCAGACACTAACAAACACGTCTCCAGCTGCTTCACTGAGATATCCATTATATTGACCCGAGGAGATCCATCAATACCACCTCAATGGAGACCCAGCCAATTAAAGACTGTGGATGTCAGCCATGTTAACAAGCTCATTTACAACCGCCCAGTTAAGCAAAAACTGGACAGAAACACGCTCAAGAAAAAGAACTGTCAGCTCGGTTGGGTTGTGGTTGTCTACTTGTATCTTGGCTCAAATGTTGGATTGATTGCAGCTTATAAAGTTATGTCCATGGGCAAGACACTCACCCAGCTGCTATACCGACACTGCTCAAGTCGCACTGGTTTTCTGTAAAAAACACTTCAAAACTCATGGTGATGAAGTAATGTTAGAAGTGAGGAAAATGAAGGCCTAGTCTTGATCGTCTGGGATGATATTTACCTCGGGACCTCATGTAAATTGTAATCCTCACAGATGAGTTTTTAACCTTGTGTGAATCGTTCATGTCTGTAACAAATGTTTGTAAAGTTTTGCCTCTCATAACTCTGCAAACTCAGACCTCCTCATGTAATTTTAAGCTCGTGCGCAAGTCTGTGTTTTCAATCCATGAACTGTGCATAAATTAATTAATAATGACTGTGTGGTGTATGTTACCTTCTGATTAGACCTAAATTATTATTACTGTTTGCCATGAATCCATCTCAAATAAGAAACTATCCACAAACTACTGTAAAATCCCTGACCCTGAAGTACAACCTTGTTGTCGTGGCAACGTGATGTCGAGCAGCCTAAAAAGTGTTTGGTGAAAGTTTAGACATTACTCTGCAAAGTTTGGATGAGGGATTGTCATTACTCCATCAGAGTCAGGATCAAAGGTGAGTCAAAAGTTGAAGTGTGCATGAAGCTTCTGTGTTGGCACATAAATGTTAGTGTTTGACTGCGGTAACACCTACAAGGACAAACAACATAGAATGTGCTTATTTTAAGTTAAATATAAGCTTAACGTTTGTGAAAACACAATATTTAAAGGTGGGGTAGCTGATTTTTACATTGCAAACACGATTTAAATCTGACAACTTCCTCTCATAAATCCTTTGACACAAGGTTAATACCAACAGTATTCCTTTTTATTTCCAGTTATGACTTATAAACGTCTTTTTTTACAAACAACAAAGTGAAACTAGAGCGACCACCCAAGCCTCAGCAATCAGAGCGCTGCATTCTGCTCCTGATTAGAACTAAAATTCTTATTATTCAGTTCAGACAGTATTCAGAAGTCTCATTTTTTCACACAGTGCTTTAATTATTACATACTTTTTAGTGGAAAGCCCAGAGTTTATTAATTTACAACTAAAAAAGTTAGCTACCCCACCTTTAACTGTTAACAAAACTTCATCAAACAGCCCAGAGCAGAGAAACTTTGAGGTCACCAACATTAGTATTAAAATGTAATGTTTTTTATGAGTGTAGAAAGACCAAACGTTATTACACTTTTCTTAACAGACTTTTTTATCTCATGTGATTAACAACTAAAGTTACAACTGACAATCAGCATTTTAGCCGTCCAAACATGAAACTTGCTGTAAAAGGTGTAAATGAAATGGTTGTTTGTGTATTTTTCAGACAAAGTAAAAATGCTTCACCTGTGTCGAGTTAACCTTTGCATACCATTACTTTACATACGTTTCTATAATGTTGTGACCTTTTTAGACCTTTACATATTCAAAAGCTTCACTTTTATGTAAAACAAGCCGCTTCTCATCCATATTGAAAGCATTCTAACCTACGCTTCTGCTTAGTCAGGAGCTTTCTCTGTATCGAGACGCACTTAGCAGAGTAGTGTGAGTGTTTACAGCTTTTATTTCTTTTAATCCAAACGTTAAATTAGACATAATGTGTTTTCTATTGTGGCTGTGACTTCAGGTGTGGAGCTGTCTTATTATTAGAGATGCACTGTGCAGATGTCAATAACTCTAAGATTATTGGACATTCCTGTAAAGTGCTTTGTTTGCCCACATGTATTTTTATGTTATTTTTTTTATTTTTTTAATGCTGTTGTTAAGTCTTTCTTTGCTCTAATGGCGATGTCATCATCCTTATTTAATACTTAACCAGCTCTGTGCGCCGGTATTGACTTTGCAGTTTAGATACTCAGAGCTGCAGCTGAGCAAGGTCAAAGAGAGAGAGAGAGAGAGAGGAGAGAGAGAGAGAGGGAGAGGGAGAGAGAGAGAGAGAGAGGGGGGGTGAGGGAGAGAGAGAGGAGAGAGAGAGAGGAGAGAGAGGGGGGAAGAGAGAGAGAGGGAGAGATGAAGAGAGGGAGAGAGAGGGGGGAGAGAGAGCGAGGGAGAGAAAGAGAGAGGGAGGGAGGGAGCCTAAGAGAGAGCGAGGGAGGAGAGGGAGAGAGAGCAGGGGAGAGAAGAGGAAGAGAGGGAGGAGAGGGAGATAGATGGAGAGAGGGAGAGAGAGAAAGAGAGAAAGAGAATAAGAGAGATTGGGAGAGACAGATAGAGAGAGAGGGAGGGAGCATAAGAGAGAGAAGGAGGAGAGGGAGAGAGAGAGCAGGGGAGAGAAAGAGACAGAGAGGAAGAGATGGAGGAGAAAGAGATAGATGGAGAGAGAGGGGGGAGAGAAAGAGAGGGGGAGGGGGAGAGAGAGAGATGAGGGAGAGAGGGAGGGAGAGAGAGGGTGGAAGAGAGGAAGGTGAGGGATATAGATGGAGGGGGAAGAGAGAGAGTTGGGGAGAGAGAGAATAAGAAAGAGAGAGAGATGGAGGGAGAGAGGGGTGGGGGGGCTGAAATAGAGAGACAAGAGGGAGTGAGAGAGAGATGGAGAGAGAGGAGAGGGAGAGTGAAGAAGAGAGAAAAAGAGTGAGGGAGAGCGGAGAAGGGTAGAGGGAGAAAGAGAGAAAAAAGAAAAAATCAGAGAGGGAGAGAAAAGAGAAAAAGAACATGGAGAAGAGAGAGGGTTAGGAAGGGAGAGAGTCGAAGAGACAGACACAGGGCGGGAGGGAGAAAGCGGGGAGAGAGAAGGGACAGGGTGGAAGACAGGAGAAAGGAAGAGGGAGTAAGAGAGAGAGAGAGACCACAATAAACCTGCTTCCTGGACTCAGAAATGATTAGAAACATAATCCAAAAAATAAATACTGTTTTCAACATCGTCTCATTCATAGTTGACGATTCAGAAAGTTCCACAGTGCATCTTTAATCTAATAAACTGCTCTTTCTGCTGCTGTTTCATTATTTGTTTCTGTGCGTTTGGTCCGTGTCACTTCGGGCGCTCCTCTGTTTGTGTTTCTGTTTCTCTCGTCGTATTAATAAAAGATGAATATTTATGCTCCGCTCTCCTTCTTGGATTAAGTGGCGCGCGATGGAGAATGTTAATGATGCTGCGTAATTAGCTCGAGACCAGTGCAGCTTAATTAGAGGCTCTTTGATATTTGGGTGTGTGCTCGGGGAAGACACAACGGGCGATACATTTGAATCTTTTTTCACGTTTTTATTGTTTGTATTTGCTGCGAAGACTCAATGTTTAGGCAGTATTGTCTTTGGAGTTTGATTATTTTGACTGAAAATCTTGATTAAGTTGATGTAATGGTTTGGCAAAGCATATCCCAGAGCTGCTGTATTATTGAAAAAAAATAAAAAATTCATCACAATTCTTTAAATTATCAATTATTCAGACAATTATTTGCTCAGACACAGGGTTTGTACAGTCATGGAAACCCTGGAAAAGTTTGGAAATTGCATTGGTTTTTGGGAAAGTTTTGGAAAATTGAAACGATTCTTTGTAGTTAAAATCGTTGCTTCCCCCTGTGACCCCGCCCGTTGGGACTACGGATGGAAATTAGCCTTTGGCTATAATCCGGTGTGTTTACATTCATGCTCTTTTTTTCATGTCTGTTCATTAACATGCTCTGTCCCAATCAAATAAATAAATAAATAAAATAAATAAAATAAATAAATAAATTAAGGATATTTTGGTCTAACACAGTTTTGGTCGTAAAAAAAAACATGGTGGTGAAAATGTGTCCATAAAATAAAAAAATGACGTCGCGGTTACTTTACTAAACTGAAAAACTTTGCTCTTTTATTTGAAACTGGAATAAAATTCACTAAATTTGAAAGCCAAAGATGGGAAGTAACTAAATATTTTTACTCAAGGACTGTACTTTACTTGAGTAGCCTATCTGTACTTTACTTGAGTATTACAACATCTGGAGACTTTTTACTTTTACTTCTTACATTTCTCCAGAAGTATCTGTACTTTCTACTCCCTACATTTTATAATCAGGTGAGTTACTTTATACGTAAGGCCAGAAACACTTGTTTTTTCTTTTAAAACCAGATCAAACCAGCTGGTGCCGTGTATCAGAACTTTGTGAACAAATTAGAACATGCTTATTAGATGATAAGAGTCAGCTTCTCACACCACAACATCGCAAACCAACTTTATGCACTGAAAAAATGCATTCTGAGATTGGTTAAAATGTCTTAAAATCTGGATGTTTGGTATTTTTTTTCTGGTTCAGATGGTTTTATTTGAATATATGACTTGCTTCAAGGTGTTTCTGCCTTTTTGTGTCAATAGATTTCTTCTTATTTCAAGACAAATTCTTTGCTAATGAAGTAAAACATTTTTGCTCAACTCATTGGCAACTTTTATTTAAGCTCAAATCTCTTGAAAATAGTCAGAAATATACTGAAGCTGACAAATATCTTCTAGTAGTTTTAACCGAGACTAGATTATACCTTTTGGCTGTGTGTAACTGTACTTTTACTTGAGTAGTGAATTTCAGTACTTTTGCCATATCTGTTGAAAGCATAAGTATTGTATCTGAAGTATTTGAATTTTTCCTATCTATAAGTCTTTGTGTTTTGTTCGTAAGCTGATAATTATTTGAAAAGTCAAACAAGGTTATGAACATTTTGGGAATAGTTTTGGAGAAGTCATGAAAAAGTCCTGGAAAACCTGAAGTTAAAATCTGTACAAACTCTGCAGACAGAAGGCAAGATGAACTTAAAACACCCCTTGATTAAAAATAAAGCAATTTAGTTAGACACAATCAAGAATTTCTGATCACTTCTTGTTAATATGTAAAAGAAGATTTTGTTAAACTGTCGGCCATGTTTGTGTCTTTGTCTCCTGGTGGCTGTGTGGTTGCTGTCTGTCGTATGAGTGTGTGTGTTCTGAACAGGGGGGTCGTGACCTCTCTGTCTGCCCTCTCCTCGCCCACTGACAAGCTCGCTGACCCAAATCTATTCAGGGATTACCAGAGCAGACAAGCAGCCCTCCTTCCCCCCAGTGTCCCCTGTGTGTCCCCCTCAAACCCTGCTGTCCCGGTCTTAAAGGAGCTGCTGCTGCTGGAGGAGAGGAGACAGTGGGAAGTGAAATGTTACAGTAGAGTGGTTGGAGCTCTGACTCATCTCTCTAGGATGAAGTTTGCATGTTCTGCCTGTGGATAATTCCCTTAGTGAATGAGAGAGAGTGAATGATTATCTATGTTTGTCTCTGTGTTTAATTTACGATGAGTTTGCCAGCGGTCCACGGTGTTTCCCTGTCTAAGGCCCAAAGGGATAGGCTCTAGTCAGCCGTCATCCCAAACAGGAACAAGCTGTAAAAAAAGAATGAATAATTGTCGCTGTATTTAGTATTTAAGTAGCCTGATGCCTCAGCCGGTTTCATTTCACTTTGTGAAACCGTCTAACATCGCATCATTGGGGCTAGTTCACTTCACAGGAGGCAGGGGCTTTTTTTATTTAATTAATCAGTGCTTTTTGGTCGTTTTGTCCTCCAGGAAGTAGAGCATAAACATGTGTCAGTGATTGTTGCCGTTTCTTAGCGTTAAAATTAAAAGGTACAATATTATATTCTAAGTCAATATTTAACACAAGGTCAAAGGATGACAATGTATACAGTCTGCTATTTCAGCTCAGGTTGGTTCTGACGAACACCTCTGCTCCTGTTTGCTGATTGGACGACTGTACTTCCTGCTTTTTGGGAACCATCTGCAGTTCTGCGATACCTGACCTAGGAACTGGAGTGAAATGAAATTGAGTGGAGGCACTAGGTAACGCCAGCCTGACTAGTATTTAAGATAACCAGAATAAGAACACATGAAAACACAGGTTTTTAGGTGTGCTTTTGAGCAATAAAACATCTGTAATTGACTAAATGCAAAATTGTATAAAACGCCAGGGCAAAGCAAAACATCATGCAGTTGGAGACCTCCTACGAAAAGTTAAATGGTGCCGCTTTAAAACAAAAAAGTTGAGTCTAGAGGTCTGTCATTTCCCCACTTTATACCTTTTGGCGCAACTGCGCAGGAAAAAATCTTATAAAAACATTATTTGTAAGTGCACATTTAATATTGTTTATTTACGTAGATATTTTTGAATGTACTATTTCACAAACATTTGCAAATAGAAGCCTAAAACGCCACACTTATAAATTGCCATTTTAAGCTAAATTAGCAGTCGGCGCTTGCTTAATTAGGTACGGCTTTGAAATAGTAACAATCTCATTTGCAATTTGCTTTTTTGAAATCTCTGGGGGATTTTGTGTTTAACAGCTTAGTTTTGTCTGTGTTTTTAAAAAATGTCAAAACTAAAAACAATGCAAGAGACATAAAGCTACAAAATGTTCTCACGGTACAAAGTGAGCAATACATTTAATAGATTTACTTGAACAGGAAATGCTCATGAGTGCAGAAGTTAGCTTTTTTGATCACAAACAAGCCAACTGACGTTCTGTGCACAAAAAAAACCAAAAAGTGTAATATAAAGTTAATTTTGCATAATATGTGTCTTTTTAAATTAACTTTGTTTATACAGATTTAGAAATCAAAAGAAAACATGTTCAAAATGTTGTGTTTTTGCTGCTTTGGATCAAAAACTACAAAATCAGTCATTAATTTTAACGTATAAGCAGATTGTAACAATAATAGGACCAGTTACAGATATTATTCCTTTTCCGTTCAGCTCTAGTCTAGTCGAATCTGTTGTGTGCATCTCCGGAGCTTCACCAGACAAATGTTTAAGTGAAGCTCTCCTCTCAGCGGCCAGATTGATCAGTCAGGAGGGATCCCCAAATGAAAATCAATGAGGGTATTAACACAGCGGAGGTCCGGCCCGGGAACTCATTTCCTCCATTAAAACCTGCTTTACTTCCACCGCCACAGAAACAGTAAATCATGCTCCAGAGCTGCTCTTTCTACGGCCAAGCAAAGCAACAACTGGAACCAGGCAGATGATTCAAAAATGTTATTACGGCAGCACCTTATTCTGGATCAGTGTTTCTCAAAATGTGGGACCAGAACCTAAATACTCAAGGGCTTCATTTATCAATCCAGGTAAATTTACTCTTTGAAGATGCACATTTAACATCTTAAACAAATCAGACAAGCACCACCTCAAATTTAGCATTTTTAGTGATTAAAATGTGTGTTACATTTTTGTTCCTCTTAACTTATTTGCACGTGAGCAAATGCTTGATAAATGAGTCTTAATTTTTATTGTAGGTTTATATATTTGTGTATTAACCCTTGTGTCCTGTTAGAAAAAAGTTCCTAATCTCCTGTTAGTGCCCTTTTACTCCACTTTTTTGAAATTTTACTCCACTGTGAAATAATATTTATTTTTCAAGCTTGTTTTGCTTAAATTTGAATTTAATATTGAATATTTATACAGACTCATAAAAAAGCAGATTCTCAGAGAAAGTAAAAATGTGGCTCAAAATAGTCAATTTTTATATAAAATGTGAATCTAAACTAGATTTGTTTGGACTTTTTATTACAGCCTTGGAGTCCCAACTTTGACTTTGATGATTTTGTAGTTTTTGTGCAGAAGCAGTTTGTAGTTTTTTTTTCTGTCATTGACTTCCATTATAAACACTCTTTGTTATTGCTCTGAAAATCCTCTATAAAAGTGTGATTTTCCAAACTTTTATGTTTGTTCCTTTTCAGAAGAGTTAAAATGTGTAATCTTTAGACTTTATGATGAATTGTGTGTATTTTCCATTGAATCAGGCCTGTGAATAGTGAGACACAGTTTCCCCATGCTTTCCTATGGAGCCACCAGGAGACATGTTTGGATTTAGGAGGCTCCTGGGGGTATGTGGGTGAATTTTGAACAATAAGCATATTTAAATGTAGTGTCTTTATTACAATAGGATGAGTGAATAGTTTGCGTGTTTCTCAGTGTCTGTGCACTCCGATTTCTTCACCAACCAATAACATTAGTGTGGTGGTCGGAGGTTGAGGCACCATGTGTTTAGGCGAGTCACCATTGTTGAACTGCTCCAGGGCTGCTCTTATCACTGAGCGAGGAGGAGGTCTCACTGTGAAGCGCTTAGTGACTCTGTCTGTAAAAAGTGCTGTACAAATAAAGCTTGAATCCATTTGTTAAAGCTACACTGCAAAAAAAGGAAAATCTAACTTAGATAAAATGACCTGAAGTAAGCATATTAAGACTAATTTTAAGATTTTTTCACTTAAAAAACAAGTCTTAGTAAGATTATTTGACTTGTTTTAAGATATTCTATTCCGATTTACGTTATCTAGAATTAAAAACTTATTTTATGCAATTGTGTATCTGTTTTAATCCATATTTGCTTGAATAAAGAATATATTTGCTTAAAAATCTTGTCAAGAGTAGTTGGAACTAGCATTTTCTGCTCAAAACAACTAGGTTAGTCAAATTTTCCTACTGCACTGGCGGATTATTTCACTTAAAATAAAACATTTTTACCTCAAATAAAGCAAAATTTTCTTGAAAGGTTTTTTTTTGCAGTGGTCACTTGAGATGAGTTTTCTAATACTGAAAATAGTTTTGACAATTGTTTATCGGTCACAGTCAGTTCTCTTGTTATTGGCTCAAAAAATCCATATCAGATCATCCTTTATCACAATAGAATACTCTTGAATTTAAAACCCAAATCGATTCAGTTAAGAACACATACTGTAGTTGTATTATTTCAGCTCTTCATCTTTCAGATCTGACGCTGAGTTCTTGTGTGAAAGAAGAATGTGCTGTGTCTTTTGTCAGTCACTCTTGGATGTGTTTGAGTTCCATCTGATAGAGTGACGCAGTGTTCAGACGGTGGAAGTGTCTGTGAAAGTGTGTGCCGGAGCTGAACCGAGCAGATAAAGAGGAGCAGCTGATTGGACACTTACAAACTCAATTAAAGAGACAGTTTTGTGAATGAGGCGAGGCTTTAGGTCTGCTCTGTGTGTGAGTGAGCTGTGGATGAACACTTCTCTCACAACAGTCCATCAAAGTGGAACAACAATAGGCTCTGTGCGAAGAACGGCTTTTAGCTTGTTTGTATACAAAACAGTTAACTTCTGAGTATTTCTTGTTCAGTTCATTTCTGTGGGGATTTTACTACATCAGTCTAAAATAATAAATACTTGAAAGACCAGTATTGAACAGTGAGTAGTGGTAAATGTCTGAGGAAACATGTCTAAGACTTTCCAAACCAAAAGAAAACTTCACCAAAGGGCTAAAGTGTGTTTATAAAGAAACATGTTTGTGTCTAAATGCTAACGCTAACAGGAAATATCATAAGTAAACTACAGTATTTTCAATATACAGTAGATACAGTCGGTAATGCGTCATAATTGGAGTAGCCTGTTGGGAAACTAACTTTTACATCTTTTGGACATTTTCTTGCAAATAAAGTGTGTTTTTAGCACAACAAATGCAAGTCAAGTTAGAACAAATGTTAAATGGAGGTTGTGATGTGGAGTTATGTCAGAAAAGTAAACACAAAGTTCTGAAGCTGTGAAACTAACCCAGGTGGTGCTAGCATCACATTAGCATTTAATTTGCAGATACCGTTAGCGTTGTTGGATGTATTTACAAACTTAAACCGTTGGATCAGTTTATTCATCTCCAGGTCTTCATATTAATATTTGACACAATACATTTCCTAAAGTCCACATTTGCTGTTGTAGTTGTTGAGCCGTGAGTGATAAAATTGTTGTTTAGATGCACTGTTTGTTATTTTTCCCCCACAGAGGTCTGTTTGTGGGCATGGCCTCTATTGAAGACTGTATCTATAAACAAGCCAACCGACATACTGTATAGAGCCTAATATTTTAACCATTTTGTTGTGAATTTTGTTAATTTCCACTGTGGTGTAAAATGTGTAGGAAAGCAATAGTTATACAGTATGAACAAACATGCACTTTTCACATACCAGCATTCATTCATTCATTTTCTACCGCTTAATCCCGTTAGGGGTCGCGGGTGACTGGAACCTATCCGAGTGACTTTGGGCCTTAGGCGGGAAACACCCTGGACAGTGGCCAACTTGCCGCAGGGTTAGACAGACAACCATTCAATCTCTCATTCACTCACTAAGGGAAATTTACACTCACGGTGACACAGGGAGAACATGTAAACTCCACCTAGAGAAATCGTGAGATGTTGATATGGTCCGACCCGGGAGTCGAACCCACAACCTCCTTATTGGGAAGCCAGAGCTCTAACCACTTGGCTACCGTGCAGATCATCCTTTATCACAATAGAATACCCTTGAATTTAAAACCCAAATCAATTCATTCAATTTAAGTAAAACATGTACATGAACTAGGATATGACTAAAAATGTATATCATGATTTTCTTGGAGCCATATCACAATTTTGTTTTTATCATGATTGTTGTAGTAGATTTTCTGATTGTCTTTAGAGTAAATACAATCGTCTGCTTTTTCAGAAAGTTCCTTTTTTCACTCTGACTGACTAAATCCAGCTGTCTTAGTCTGACCAGTGTCGCCAGATTTTCAAACAATCCCCAAACAAGTGACCTCACTCAAAAAATCTGTGTTTGTGTTTTCCGTAAAACAAGGTTCTTGCAATTTCTAACAATAACATCGACTTTTTGACATAAAGTATGCTAAAAATCCATATTTCAGTCATACGTAGATATATTTTTGTATAATATGCCTGAAAGATTGCAAAAATTCACCTCTTTTATGACTTTAAAGTGCAGCCCAAAGAAACCACAACCTTCAAAATTCTTAAAAAATCATTCTGTTTAAAAAATGAAGGTCAAAGTCACTATTAAGAAGTAAATAATAGTCTGTATTTGAACTGATTTGAACATTAGAGGACTCAGGGTATGATAATTTCATCAAAAAGCAGTCAGAGAGATGAGTAACTAATGCCTAAATAATAATATGACCAAGCACAATTGTATGACTAGAATTATACTTGATTATGAGTACTTGCTGAGCTGTCTACTTGTTAATTTTTGTTTAATTATTGGCCTTTGTAAAGAGATTAAAGTATATTGTTGCCATGAGGTCAGAGTGGTTAGCTGCTGTGCCACCATGTCACTCAAAAGTACAATTACCTCAAAAATCCACCATTTAGCGTGAGTACTTTCTTTACAGTATTGTACATATTGTAAAGCCGACACACTCTACACAGCACACGTTTCCCTCATTTAACACATCTCTGTTCCTCACTCGCACAAAAACAAGCCCCTGACCTTTTAACAGCGCCATAAAGCGTGCTAAAGTGAAGTAAATTCCTCCCTGATGACTGCATCCGCCGCACTTCCACCTGACCGTTTGCACACGTGACGAATCGTGCAGATAAGACGAAGATTTCCCTCTGAGTCACCGCTGAACTGTGAGTGTGTTTTATGAAGTGTGGACATTTGCCTTTAGTCCAACAGTGGCCCTAAACTCTGGTCTATGAAAGTCAGTCAGGTGGAGGTTATGGTCTGTATATACTCACTGCACACACTCTAAAGCACATTGTCGTTATTGATCGATCGGCACTTATCAGGTGTTAGGCAGCTCGTCAAGCGCTACTGTCGGTTTCTTTTTATGCTAGATTATTTTTAGCTAATATTACTTTAATATTATTTATGCTGATTCAAGAGGTTTATTAGGAGGTGGACGTTGTGCTAATAGGGTTGTCACATAAAAAAATCAATAAAGTCAATAAAACTATACTTATTTCAGACAATATCAATATAATCACAAGAACAAAAGAATAATAATTGTGACAATTTTAGAAGCAAAATCAAAAACTTTTATAGTTTATTCTATAACATAAGCAAAAATATCAGTTTCATTTTAATTGTAGAAATGCTTTAAAGTTGTCATTTGGCTTGTTCGAAGTGAAAGTCATTTTCAATCTGATGGAAATGACCTGAGACTGGCTGTATTTATACTGAGTTAAGTCCTGCCCCTGATGAGGGGCTACACCCTAAGAAACGTCTAGAGCAGCGATTCCCAACCTGGGAGGCGGGCGGCTGAGTTTCCAGGGGGTCCCCAGAGTATTGTCTGGTCAGCGGGTCAAGTTCTAAAAGTTGTGATAAGTAAAACTTTATTAGTAAAAAACACAAATCTAAGGACCACAACACCACATTAGTTGTTTGGCTGAAATAAATGTTTTTAATTCTAATTTTCATCATGCGATAACAATTCAGAGGCCATGTTTAAACAGGGGGGACTCGACAAGTCTCCCGTTCAGTCAGGGGGGGGGCTTCAAGGAAAAAAGGTTGGGAACCACTGGTCTAGGGCAGGGGTGTCTAAACTGTTTTTCACAGTGGGCCGCATTTCAAAACTTCTTATGAGCGGCGGGCCGTATAATACATGACTAAAACAAGTGAATCATTCCAAATTTTATTTTAACAAATTTTAGTGGACCACAACAACCTTTAATAAGACATTAAATGATGATTTTAGGTTTATAAGAAAGAAGAAGAAATGTTTTAATTTATGAAAGCAAAACTAAATCATTAAAAAAATCTCTGTTAAAGCAAACTAAATGCTTTGGTCACATTGACATTCTTTGCATTCAGAAGATTTCACAAAACTGGTCACAATCTGAGGAAATGTGATGAAATAGACAGTGAGAATGCAAGAAAATAAAAATGTGTCATTAATAATTGCGAAATTGTGATTTTGTATCACAATAATCACAAGTATACTACAACATATCTGCCTTCATGTGTGTGGTTCTTGACAGTTATCAGATGTAACTATTATAAAACTCTTGTAAGCTTTGTCATTTGTGGTCCAGTGTTTGTCTAGCGTGGGAACAGGAAGTAGTGTTGGTCAGTGGGACAAAGAGGACACTTTTATGACTAAGAACTTCCTGGTTTTTGAAGTAAAGGAAAGCACAAGTCGCCGGAGTAAAAACTGAGAAAAAGTGACTCATTTTAGCAGAGCAGTGAAAACCAACCTTGTGTTTCTTTTTCCGCTTAAACAAAACCTTCTTGCAGATAATTCAGAATCACACTTTTCTGTTTTCCTCTGAATGTGTTCTAAGAATCCCACACATTTTGGACGACACAGCTTTTCTGAGAAAGTGTGAAATTTCAAGCTAAAACATACCTTGCAGATTGGACAAAACACTCCAGAAGCTTTTGAAAATTTCTCAGTTTAATATGAAAAATCACCAAGAATTACTTTTATTGAATAAACCTGTGCATTTAAATCATTTGTTTCATTAAACATGTGAAGGCCACGGTACTAAAGGAGACAGTGTTTATAGATTATATTTTACAGCTCTGGTCACAAATAAAGAAGTTTTTAAGGTAATATAACACCATTTATATTAGAGAGCATCAAGTTGTCATCAAGTCCACGTCACTGACCTTCAAGTCCCAAGTCTCTTTTATTAGTCACATCTCTAGTCATCATAATTGTGTGACTGAAGTCTGACTCTAGTCCACAAATCTGAGAACTAACAATAACCGTTTCATTAGAAATAACTATGGTTTGCAAAGATTAAATACAGGCTACAAATATTATTAATACTAATATTTCTATGAGATTTGCATATTCTCATGAAAGTCTCTCCAAAATCAATGGGAAATACAGAATTAACATGTCAACAGCACAATTTCTAAACTTCTGACAATTCCCTTTTGGGTATGTGTACTGAAAAAAAAAACAAACAAAAAAACAATATTTGTTTAACTAGTAGCAAAACTTTATCAAAAAACATGCATGTTTAGGTTAATTGGGCATCACTCTAAATATCCCCTGTGAATGAATTAATGAAAGAGCGAATGGTTGTCTGTCTAATGCTGCAATGAACTGGCCACTGTCCAAAGTGTTGCTCTGCCTACGACACCTGTGACTCCAAACAGTAACAAGCGGTTGAAAAAGAATGAATGAATGGATGAATATATAGTAGCATAACAAATGTGTGGCTTCTCGAATTATAACCTTGATATTTGATAAATTTCCCATGTAGTAATGCACCTATCCAGTATGTGGACTGAATATCCTTGCCTGGGATCTAGAGCCCACGCTTCAGCAAACTGCAAAGAGTGGGTCTGGTCACCACGCCCCCTGCCTGCATTTCAAATCAAATCTACATCGTAGCGGGCAATCAGGTTAGCTTATTAGTGTGACGCAGATGAAACAAAGAAGCTGGTCATTTAGACCAAAATCTAACTTCACTCACCTCACATTAAAATCTTTTTTTTTTTTTGCTTTGCTCATTGATTCTACAGAAATCTGCAATGTTTTTCAGTTTCACTAGACATTTTTTCATGTATTTTTTTCGTCAGAAGCAGCCATGTTGGTTTTCACACAACAGAAGATTCATGTCTCTGATTTGTCTAATTAATCTGTCGATCACGGCTACAGAAATATGAATGAAAGAGGGACACGGTGGCCAGACGATATATTTTTTTATATATTGTCTGAATTTTCCAAGCAATGAATATCCATGGTGATTTATTACATTTAGCTGGATCAGGTTTCAGAGACATAATACCAGTACTGTCAATATCCTGATTGCGCCTTTGGTGGATGTAATGACACAAACTGGCTGGTGCTGATGTTTTAAATTATTGTCACATAAACGTGTTTCTTGCACAATAATAAAAGTAACATAGCACTAACCAATTTTTTAATGAGGTGATTGAATATCGGGAAAAAAAAAAAAGCTATTTTGAAACCCTACACAGGTATCGGTCGATATCAGCAGACACTTAAACATATTGAAATAATCTGAACAGTAAAAGTTGCAGTGCTCCCAAAATCACTGTTAATAACCTTTAACCAGTCATTGCTCTAAAAGTGTGAGAAGTTTTGGTTTGGGGTTTGAGGAACAGGAGGGGCTCTTGTGTGATGTGGAGCAGAGGGTGAGGGGGGCGCGCACACAGGCCAATAGCTTCTTAAAAAAGCATTATGTCAGTGAAGAATGTGACGTGGCTGAGTGTGTGAGCCAGCACCAGGCTTCAGGCACAGAAAAGGGGTTTTGTTGGGGCAGATCTGGCTCTGGAGGCCTGATGCTTTATGGCCCGGACCCTCTCTCCCTCTGTCGGGGGCTAAAAGTTAGGGCGGCCCTCAGGCTCTCCAAAGGGGGCCTATTCAAAGAGAGTTTGCCCCACTTCCATGAGAAGAGGCGGCTGCTGCTCGGGCTTGTTGACATCTCAGACTCTCCATGTGTTTTCAGTTTGCTCACGACGTCTCTCGTCTCACTGCAGATTTGGACGAGTTTAGTTTCCTGATTTCTCTCTTTGATATTGAATAGGTTGAGTTTCTGTCTGTCTTATGTTTCAGTGGTTGGCTTAGGTCTTTTTGGAGATGAATGTGTGTCAATAAATGGAGGTGTTTTTTTTTTTTTAATATTTATATTTCTAGACAGAAACATGGCAATATTCTGCCTTATTTACATTCACAAATTTTATATTAAACATAGGGCTGTGCCAAAAATCAAAACATAGTCACAACCCTTACTTTTACTATTATTATGCCTATTTAACAAAAAAGTCTAAATACTGCATGTAAGTGATAGGACAAGCCACGAGATTGGGTCTACGAGATCAAGACGAGACGAGATTTTAATTGTTTCAATTTAGTTATTATTATTTATATTTGACTGACATTTCATCATGTCTATAACAGTATTCTTATGACTCTGTTGCTGCACACAGACGCTCACAGAGAAGGAGCATGTCTGTCCTACTTTTTACCAGGTTATATGTTTGCAAATGTATTCATAACATTTATGCCCTGAGTTGAACATTCACAGCATCACTCTTTACAATTTTGACCTCTTTTTATAGCATTTTTTTCTATTAACGATAAACTCGATACATGTTTAGATATCTTGAAAACAACACTCACAATATTATCTAACAACCTCCATTATATTTGGCGTACAAGCTCCTTTTTAGTGTAAAGAAGGATCTGGTGTATAACTAAACTGCTTTTCTAATAACACCACTCTTTGTATCTATTCCTTTTGCACCATTTCTTTTCGAGAACTCCACTGTGTCCTGTTTGTCCTTGGTTATTTGGGAAAGCTCACATCTTCTCTTTCCCACCAGCTGACTCAGACTTACCAGGCCGTCTCTGCCGGGCCGAAGCTGGTTTGTCACGCTTCATTACGGTTGGCTAATGCGTGGCGTTTTCTTGGTCGAAGTCTGCGAGACAACTGGCAACAACTGTGGCGAAGCTCGAGCCAGCGCTGACTGCACCAGGCTCCGGTTTGGCAAAGCTCGCGGCCCTTCACGGATCAGTGCTTTTGCCAAAACTCAGCTGTGGAGGTGGAGGAAGTGAACTAGGATGGAAGGAAACAAGGAGGCATCTGGTGGCAGCTCGACAGCTAAAGTGTGGGTGGGTGAGTGGCCAAGAAAGGGAACAAAGAAAGGAAACAAGGCTGTATAGTTTATTACAGAGATATTAGTGGAGGCAGAGTTTGTGCTGGAATAACAGAGACATCACAGGTAATGGCATAGGTAATTGCTTCACTTTTTAGAGGATTCCAAGCTGTGGGAGCAGCACAAGTGCACTTTTTTAATTAGGCTTGTCTGCTCAGCCACTTGTTTGTCTGCACTAGGATGTTACTGTTTGGTACAGAAATGCTTGTTTAGCTCATTATCAAAGTTAACGTCTCAAACTTTGCATTGCTCTACTCCAATGTTTATCAGCTGTTTAAATATGTACAGAAAAAAAAACTTCCAAGAGAAAAGTTTACTAAACAGCAAGGATTACCTTGGCTGGAGCCACTTCCTTTTTTTTTGTACCCAGGCTGTGTCCCACCAAGGATGTTAGTCAGGGCACACATTTATACTAGGCAATGTGGGTGAACTGTCTTACTACAGACACTACAACGAGTTTCTCCTCTGTTGCCCCACTGTGGCATCTGAGGTTCCACCGCGGTCTCCCATCCAAGTACTGCCCCGGCTCAAGTTGAGTTAACAGGCTGTCTATGCTTTCTTCCTTTGACCTTGTGTCAAATATTAGTTTAGGATTACATTTTCTATACCTTTAATAACTAAGTTTGCTTCACAGAAATTACAAGAATCGCTGACATATGTTTACGTTCTACCTCCTGGACCAGGCTGCAGACGCAGCAATTGATCAAAGCAAAAAAGTACTAGCCTGAGAACAAATGCAATGTCAGACAGTTTTCATGATGTGATGCATCAAACGGTCAGGACTACCTTAGCTGGAGGATTTTCTTTGGGTTGCATGATTTTAGGGTGGTGGGATGAACTAGTAATTTATTTATTTCAATCATGCAACTTTTGTTAGTGAGACATATTAATCTTCGACACATTATAGCTGCTAGTGTCTGCAAGCCAACTTTAAAACCATCACTGATCCTTTTGCTGCTGATCTGCAGATGCAGATTCACTTTTTGTGGTTATTGTTGATCTCTTATGTCAAGTGGAACTTCCTCGATCAGGTCCCAGTTCACAAGTGGCAGTTGGAGCGACATCCCATTGCATCTTTACCAATGGGAAGTTAAATATCCCAGTACTCTGCTGCCTGGATAACGTGTCGCTTATCAACTGTTTACATCAGGTTGAACAAGCCTTGAGGAAGTAACAACAGCTGATGAGCGACACATTACTGGTGACAGTTCTGAAAATGGCTCACAAATAGCAGCCAAAACATGTCAAAGGTAAATACATCTCACTAACAAAAGTCATAAGACCTAAAGAAAATTTACCCCTAAATAGATACAAGATGATCATCACAATGTAAACCAGTGTGCCACGAGGAAACACACTCGGACGCATGCAAAGTCCACACTGAAAAATAACAGTTTACCTTCTTTTTTAGCTATATTGCACGGTTCTAACTTCTATTCTCAAGCTAAATCTAATGTCAAAGCTAAACTAAAGCTACTGCGTGGGTGTGTGAGCGAGGAGAGTAAACAAGGAAACATTGACTGATTTATTGTGTGTTTTGGTGGCAGTTTGTTTGGCAAAATGCAGGTCTTAGTGTTTATTCATGAGCTGCGAGGGGCCTCCTTTTCAGGCTAAGTGGAGGAATGCGTGCTTGATTTTCGGGGAGGCTACACGGGACAGGGAGCAGCTGCTGATGGAGATGCAGGAGATTTTAAATTGACGCCCACTCCTCTTGTTGGACTCCTTCTGCACCTCTCGACGCCTCTTCATCAACAGCTCATCTGTTTTAGGGAGACCTTCCTGTCACTTGTTCCACCAGGGAATAACGAGGAAAGATAACGAATAATTATGAGACACAAGGACAGTGTTTATGAAATATATTTGTCTGGCGATCGGCGCTGAATTTTTCTCACATAATAATTGATAATGTGGGTGTCATTCGAAGCAAGATTGTCATAACTGAAATCATTGTTCATTTTGTCCACAATTGGTAGTGCTAACAATGAAAAATTGAAGTAAATGATTAAAATATAAAAAGGGCAAGTTGATTGTTTTCTAGGCACAAGACTGTTCGAACTATTCAATATATTTTTGGTAAACGCAAAACCTACCTCCTGCTTAAATGTTCCTCTTGGAAAAATGTGGATCATTTTAATTTCACCCTTTGAAAACAAAATAAAAATGTATATTCATATTAATCTTATGAACATGAACTATGCAATTTAGGATTCAAAGATTCAAAGAACGCAACCAAATAATTAACACATTTTGCATGACCGAATTGCAGTTTCTCGATCTTTTGACACTTTATGTATAGTTCTACTTAATGATGGCACTAGAGAAAACCCTATTGACCCGTTCAGAGCGTACGTCATTAAAAGGGGCGGGGCCACACTGGTGCCCTCTGCACTGTTTCCCCAAAACAAGTAAGTTTTACCAAAGACACTATAAACGATTAGAAAACTCAACAATGACTGCTAACGAGGCTCTGACGTCTCTAATGTGCTCCATATGTTTGCACCAGTTAACTCTCTTTATAACTCATGATTTCTGCGGGATAGTTAGCTCGCCGCAATCGCTGTAGTAGACAAGGTGATGCAAACTCAAACACTGCTTTCAATTGGCTTTATTTCAATGAAAGCTCCCAAGTTCCATAAATCCATGAATGAGAGTCAGTGGAGACACATTACATTATCTCTGATGAGTTTAGGCACTGGTGAAAAAGGTAAAAGTAGCAATCAAATTGAGTTTCTATGTGACATGTAAAAAGAGAAAATCAGGTAAACAATGGCAGAAAAGCAGAAAAACTACAACAACACTCACATTTCTCACTGACAGATTCTATAATCACAGATGGTTCAACTCATTGCCTTTTTATCCTTAATTTTTTTTGATGAGTTAATTATTTGTTGTGCAACAGTAAAAATGTCTTAAATTATTCGACCCAAATCTGAGTTTGTCTTAAACTCTGAATACTAACTTCAGGTTTGGGTTTTCTAATGGAATATTGTCAATAGTCTGTTTTCCATTTTCTTGTTTTCATGAAGTATGCTAAATTGACTAGAAATAACGTTTTTAAATTCAGATAAAATAGCATTTCATCTCCCACTGAGCGTCTTAAATCTCCATCTACCATTAGCAAGCAAGCTAGCTGAAGTCTGCACTGTTACCGTGACAACAAAAAAGCAATTTTATTTAATTTGTGCGAAACAAACACTCCTATAAGAAATTATTTAGCCAAGAAAATCTAAGAAAGTAATAGAATTTATCAGGTGATTTGCTAGAATGTTGAGCATATTTTCTAATAAAAGAAAGTCTGTGCATAAGCTGTATACATCCCTGTGCTGTATCCGTGACGACTGCCGTATCCGTGACGACTGCTGTGTATATTTTTTCACCTCCGTATTCTCTCTTTTCGCCCCGATCCACAGCAGCATCAAAGCGGAGCCAGAGACGACTAAACAGGAGAGAGATCTGCTGTGAAAATCCTCTCATCCCAGCGAGAGTCACAGAGCTCGATGGGAAAATGCATTAGAAGGTATAAAAGAACAGAACGTATACTGTGCAGCTCGGTGAGAGGGAGAGAGAGGGAGAGAGAGAGAGAGAGGGAGAGAGAGAGAGAGAGAGAGGCAGAGGAAAAAGAGAGAGAAAAGCAAAGGAAAGAGAGAGAGAAGCAGAGGAAAGAGAAAGAGAGAGGAAGGGTAGACAGAAAAAGAGAGAGAGAAAAAGAAGCAGAGGAAAGAGAAAAAGAGATTAAAAGAAAGATTTGAAAGAGAATAAGAGAGGAAGGGTGGACAGAAAAAGAAATGGTGAGCGAGAGAGAGGGAAGGAGGGAGAGAGAGGGGGGGATGCAGATACAAAGAAATAACAAGGGAGTGAGAGAAAAGTAGAGAAGGAAAGAAAGAAATGGAGAGAGAGCATGCAAGGGAAGAATATAGGGAGAGAGTGAAAAATTGTGAGTGAGAAAAAAGAGAAAGAGTAAGGGAGAGAGTGAGTGAGTAAGGTAGAAAAGGAGAAAGAAAGGGTTGCAAAGAGAAGAAGAAAAGAGGAGAGAAAGAAATGTGCATGTGCGGAAAAAATGGAGAGAGAAACGAAGGGCTAGAAAGCGCGAGTGAGTAAGAGAGAGAGAGAGAGAGAATATCAAGGAAAACGTGAGAAATGTTGGGAGAAAAAATGGAGAGAGAAAGAAAGAGGGGGATAGGGGAGGGAGTGAGCCTGCAAAAAACAAGAGAATCTATAAGAAAGAGCTTGTGGGAAAGAGAGAGAGAGATGCGAAGGGAAAAAGGGGAGAGAGAAAGAGAGAGAGAGAGAGCACACAATGGAAGGTTATAGGGAGAGAGTGAAAGATTGTGAGTGAGAAAAAAGAGAGTAAGGGAGTGAGTGAGTAAGGTGGAAAAAGAGAGAAAAAAAAATTTGCAAAGAGGAAGAGAAAGAAAGTGATCTTGTGCAGAAAAAATTAGAGAGAAAGAAAGGTAGAGAAAGCTTGTGAAGAAAGGAGAGCGAGAGCGTGCGGGAAAAATAGAGAAAGAGATAAACAGAGAGAGATACAAAGAGAGAGTGAAAGAAAGAGAGAATGAAATATTGGACAAATGACTCAAAGAAAGTGAGAAAAAATGGAGGGGAAAGGGGATGAAAGAGAGAGAAAGGAATAGGAAAATGGGGGAGAGTTATAAAAGGAGAGAGAGAAGAGAGAGAGGGAGGAATACAAAGAGATAGGGAAGAAATAAGAATAGAGTGAGAGATTCAAAGCGATAAATTAGAAAAAACAAAGATGGAAAGAGTGAGGGAGAGAGAGAAAAAGACTGGATAAAAACAGAAACCCAGAGAAACCTCGGTGTGCTGGTGCATTGAGGTTAGTTTGAGTGACTGGACGTGGCTGTGTTTCTGCGGAGGTGTCGGCTTCTGTTTATTTCCCCTGAAACTGTGACACGGCGACACTCTGTTTGGCTCGTGTGGCTTGTTTCCGTCTCGGTGAGTTTACGGCAGAGGCTCTGAGGTGAGGCGACGGGTTAAAACAAGAGGCCAGAGCGAGGAAGAGACTGACAGACTCAAAACCAAAGCATGACGAGGATAAAGATAGAGTTTGTTTTGTCTCTAGAGCTGAAGTCGACCAAAGAAATTCTTTGTCAATTAAAAACAATCCATTGATTGTGTGTGAAAGGGAAAATAGTAAGGTTCTAGGTTCTTTGTCATGTAGTTGATTAATCAATGGAGTTAGTCAATGGAGTCTTAGTCGACCAATATTTGTATTAGTCAACTATATAATGTTTAGATAGAACAGTTTTTTTCCGTAGAGTCTTAAACAAATATAAAAGTTAAAATTTATATTTGCTGTTGTAGGTCTTAAAAATGCTTGCACAGATTGTATTTTGGCCACACCTGCTTGTCAAAGCCTGATTCCATCAGATCTTAGAAGCTAAGTCAGCTGCTCTTTAGAGAAGTTTAAGATCTTTTGTGATTTTTAGACGCGTCAAAAAATAAAAACAAAACAAAGATTAATTGTCTAACCCTGGATGAACACAGACTGCGAGTTCGGTGTGGGTTGGGACACGTGCAGGTTTCTTGCAAAGTGCCTGTACACCAGATGCTGTCAACTGCGGTCTGGCTTTGTCCAAAGCCATACGAATTCACATAAATTTCTATGAGAATGCTCGTATAATGAATTAAAAGCAGCACCAGACCGCTGCCGTCTCCAGAAAAAATAGACTTCATGCGGATTCTTTCCACTGACCCATGCGTGTCCCGCATTTACATCCGCACTCCTCGCAGGTCTGTGTACATGGGCGCATTGGTTTGAAGCACTTTCTAAGTTCTGCACAGGCAGAAGAGCGCAGCAACAAGCTGAGAACAGTGCCTTTTTCTTTCATGTGCACAGTTTTAAAACTAAAACAACAACAATGATGAAACGCCTGTAGATTAAATGAAATAAAAAAGTTTAAATAAAGTGTTGTACAGGTTCTATAGTCTAGTAAAGTTGCTTCTCACATCATTGAAGGAGCAGGTGCGTTGGAGATGACGTGCGTAAGCTCGTAAAGAATCCCACTTTTTACGATGTGCATAAAGTTTTCCATTTATTTACAGATGGTGAAGCAATGTTTCTTTTTTATCTTACATTTTAAGAGCTGTCATCACAAGGCAGATGCACCAGATGCTTCTGTTGTAAAGATCCTCGCGCTCGTGCAGCAGGTGAACCTCACCATGATGCTCCTGACAAACAGTCCTAACAGAGTCGCAGTGACGCACAGACATAAGGAGAGCAACAACAAAAAATCTCTTACAAAAATCTTTATTCTGGCTCCTTAAAGGTGCAAAAACTCCTGTAGTGTGCAGTCGGCTTTAGTACTTGGATGGATAATAAAAGTGGACTGTCGTGGTATCCTTGGGCAAGACACTCGACCCACATTGCCTCAGTGTCTGCGCTTTGAGTGCCTTGAAAGGTGGAAAAGCGCCATATTCATAGAAATAATTTTCCTTTGTCGGAAAATTCTCAATAATAACTTAACTCTTTCCCTGCCAATGACGGAAATTTCCGTCATAACGAATCCAACCGTAGCCTGCCAATGACGGAAATTTCCGTCATAAGCTTTTTTTTACGTGCGGCGATAGAGCGCTCTCTGATGTACGTGTTGAATTCATCAGCATTAAAATAGCATGATGCAGTTTCATATATTCACCACCAGGAGGCAGTATCGCATTAGCACAAGAGCGCAGCGGAAGTCAGAAGACCCGGAAACTCACGTGTTCTATTTACATTACGGAGCGCCGTCTGCTGTGTTTACGTGATCATTCGACTCTAAAGGATCGTGTTTCTTTTCAAACGGATTACAGGCAACACATCATGGACTAAAAACACAGTTGAGTAAGTTTAGAGCAGATATTTGATCTTTAAAATGAAGAAAAGACGATCCTACTGGACTAGGACTCTGAGGAGAACAACTCATGCAGCGAGTCTGGAGGAGAAAAACTAAACTTTCACTTCTGTGAGCGATCCAAAAGTGTCAGAGTAAGTCAAACTACTGTATTTGTTCATGTTTGAAGGGTTAAATATAATGTTTCCCCCATGAAAGTGTCTGAATCTATAGAATCTGCATCAGAAAGTAAAGTTGCCTCCTCGTCTGTAACACAGCTTTTGTTGGTTTAAAGATGAAAAAGACACTCGTCCTCATTGTTTTAATCACGTGAAGCTTGTATTTTTATCCTAAATACATTATTTCATTGTACTGGCTCATATTATTTCACCAAAAAGTAGTACAGACAAAAACTACACTGACATGAAGTTTGATTTAGAAAAAGGACGTTATCTCAGAAGTTTCTCGTCAAACGCTGAAATCTAATGAAAACAACGAATTTCAAATGCTTATAAAAAGAGAACGGATTAATGTAGAATAACAATTATTTTTTTAAATGAAAGTAGACACTTGTAGGTCTCATTTGGTGTATAACATGTCATGATTCCAGTTGCACAAGGTTTTTTGTGGAGCTGTGAATATTGCTTAAAATTAGCAAAAAGTCCTGGCAGGGAAGGGGTGGAAAGTGAGAATAGGGCTGGCAGTGAAAGAGTTAACTAGTGTGTTTCTTCTACTGTTATTTGGTTAATGGAGTAGATGGAATGCTCGGTTACTGCATGTATACATTGCATTTTTGTATTTAGTTGTATATTTTAGCTCTGTTTTCACTTCTCATTTCATTTTTTGTTATTTATTACAATTTTCAGTCTTAGCAGTCAGTGTTAAAGTCACTCAATTCTTGGCTTTGGAAGTATTTGACCAAAGATTCTGGCACAAAATAAGCTGCTTTGTACTCAATGTGTACTAGAATATTTCCACTGTCCAGCCCTACCTTCTCTGTCTGTTCTGTGAAAAAAGACTAAACCATTTGAACCGCTGTATAGATTGCGTTTTGTGAATATGGAGGTGAAAGGTCACAATCTCCCGAGGCCCAGACACAGATGTGCGTTAGTAAAGAAGCTTCTGTATTTGCTGTGGCCCCAGTGTAAAGTATCCAGTGACCTGCGTATTTGCTTTCTAACATAGCTTTCTATCTATAAACAGTGCTACTATATCCACAGGGTCAGCTTGTGCAGCGTATGGAACGAATGAGCTAATAACGTCTGGAAATACCTCCCTATTTATTGTTCTCTGCGGAAAATGTGTGCATAGGCTCGGGCGCTAAATGCAAAATACTTTTCTTATGCAGGGTTGATGTTGGGAGGTTAAAATATAATGAAGTTTGGTCAAGTATGTGCGACGTTTGTGGAGCAGTTTGAGCGTATGTGTGCAACTAAAATATACACAGAGAGAAGGGAACCCCGGGCTGCAGTTTTCCACCAAAGCCAAACCTTAAATTCCTCTGGACAGACTGCATTCCCCGGGCTTAAAGGAGCAATGTGGAGCTTTACTGGTGCATGCTGCAGGACCTGTGTTTCAAACTAAAAAAAACAACTTATTACAGAATTTGATTTCTAAAACAGCTGTTCTATGTTAAAGAACTTTCTCATGTATGTGGATTTTTCATTTTTAGGTAACACTTGTGGAATAGAGTTTAGATATCGCACTTGCTCTGTGCGTGTCACATACAAACACAAGCCGTCACTCCACGCAACAAACACTCATCGTCGCTTTTCACACCGTAAAGGGATGTTCGCAGAAATTCCACCGAAACAGCGACACACTAAGCTGGATGTTTTCGGAAACATTTAGCACAAGGATTTATTTTTTCACCATGAAGCCACGTTTTAGGTTTTAAGGAATTGATACATTAATTATTCAAAACCGAAGCACGAGCCGAATAAGCTACGTTTGGCATCTTGAATGTTTTGAAACGGGGCTTGAAAGCAACTTCCAACTTTTTAGTGTCACGTGTCAGAATCGTCGTGCTTGATTCTGCATTCAAACAGAATGTAACAGATGTAGGAGGGGCTGACTGGTCAGGCAAATAGTTAGCCACTCTAAACACTCGCATTTTGTCACCACCACTGGAGCGTCTGTCAATCATCTTGACCTGCCTCGACCCGACAAATTCTCTGCATATGTCATATTTGTAACAGGCTGTTCATAAGAAATGAGTGTACATGAGGTGGCCACAATAAAAGGACAGTATTAGCAAACAGTACTATGACACAGATGAAGCGTGCATTGCTAACAGCAAATTTACACTAAAGTTGCACATGATTTTTTTTGTAAATTACAAAATTCTCTTTCACCAAAAAGTATTTTGTAAATTTAGTCCACGATGTCCTGTCTGTGTCTAATAATGTCCTATTTGTTCTATAAACTCCTCTAAGTTCGTCTGTTGTTGTTAGCATCGTGGCTAACTGTTGTGAGCATACTGGCACGCCTAACAACTGGGGAAAAAGCTTAAAGCACATTTTGGTGAACACTTCAGAGGCTTACAGTAGAAGGCATTAGGTAAGTGAGCAAAACATGTGGACTGGTGTAGGAAGTAAAAATCGGGTATAGCACCTGTAAATTATGTTCTTAAACTGTAATTTCAGATTAAAATGAATGCATGTAGATATAAAGATACAGATGAACAAACTTTCTGTTGTGAAAACCATTTAAATACTATGATAGTGAGACTGCAGACTGAGTGAACATGGTTTTGTTTGAGCTCTTGATATTCTCTTGTGGTCCAAGTTTGCAGAAGTTTTCAAATGCAGTTAGTCTGGTTTAAATTATCCAATCTGCAGCAGCGAAATCTGGTAGAACAAATTTATCCATTTTCCATCTTGATCTCCTAATTCAGAATCATGACTCGTGCGTTAGTTCTGAGTGACTGATTGTCTCTGGTTCTGCACAATCGTACTTTCGGTGGGTTTTGATTGCGGCGCGTTTGAAGCCGTTCATTTTGTTGATTGGACTGAGGCAGAATTTGATTGTGCTGAAATACAAATGCTAATCGTATTTTCAGAAAATCCATAATTTTGCAGAAACTTCTTTTTAATTTTTTTTGTTTAAATGGGCAGAGAAAGTTAACATTATGATTTTGCAATATTACAATTTACACTTCTTATTAAATTCATGGTCATTTTATTCCTGGTTTAACCTGGGATATTTATTCTGGAAAAGCTGTGTTAGAGAAAAATTGATTTTAAGCAATTATATTGTAAACATTTGGGCATAGTATCTTTTAATAGGTTTTAATGCAGAAAAGAACTGTCTAAATAAAATATCCTTAACGCGTGTGGCAGATCTTAATGGTTTTTAGTGAACAAACAGTATATAATTAGATGATTCGATGTACAGATGACACTGCAGACTAAACTAACCTAAAAAGACACCTTAGCAAGATATTTGTGTTTAGGGAAATTGATTTAAGTCAGTCAGTTTATTGTAAAAGTGAAAAGAATATGTCTACACAGACAAAACAAAACTGTGTAACCAGCATATTCAGATTCAAGATTTATTGTCAATGTCAGAAAAACAACAACATTTTGTTTAGAGCAGTGATGCCTAAACAAAACTTGGCCCACCAGGATGTCCATCTTGGCCCATGAAGGGGTATATGTTTTATTCAATTTTGTGTTGAATAGATTGTCAAAGTGCACCAAATCAAATGTAATGTAATCTTCTAAAACATGTTAAAAGACTATTTATTAATCATCATCTCTTCTCAAGTATAGACGCAGAGCAAGATAATGTTTGGCCCTCGGCATGCTTCAACATAATACATTTTGGCCTGTCGAGAAAAAAAATCTGCTAATTTTGCACCAAAAAAAAAAGCTAGCATGCCAAATCAAATTGTGAGCTCATCTGTGACCAGTGTTGGGAAAAACTTATTGAAAAAGTAATTAGTTACTCATTACTTATTACTTAAAAAAATGTAATTAGTTACACTACTTAGTTACTGTCCAAAGAAAGCAACTTAGTTACATTACTTTAGGATTACTTTGTGTGTATTATTACAAACATCTATCTATTTTTTGGCATTTAAACAATGGCAAAAAACAAACAAGTTGCTTAAAGAGGCTCAAATTCAGTAAATCAAAATAAAAAATAATTTTGGGTTCTGTTTTAGCTGCTGATCTGTGTTGTTTTATCTCACACAATAAGTCATTTATTTATTTTTTTACTTAAAAGTAGCCTAACTTAGAGTATTTTGTTTGTAACTAATTTAATTACAAGTATTTTTACAGTAACTAAGTTACACCCAACACTGTCTGTGGCTATCTGCTTTTTTAGTTGTTAATGTTAAAAATATATACAATATGCCAAGATCAGGAATACTTCCAATTAATCAATTATTTGTTTTGGTTGTTTTGGGATTTTTTTTTTTTTTTCAAAGGCTTAGTCACTTGTTTCTCTCTGAAAATCAAGACAGACTTTGACAGCTGGATTTAGCCATTGTAGAAACTTTCTGAAAACTCAGATACTTGTTTTTAACTCAACGGCAAAAACATAAACATGAATCATGATAAAACTGAAATCGTGATCTAGCTCCAAGAAAATCGTGATATAATTTTTTCGCTCAGCCCTACATATAAATAACCTCTATGTAAACATTGGCACAACATTAATGACACATTGCAGTTATAACTGCACAGAGCACAGGCGTATCAGGGCATACAGCTTTAATAATAAATAATAAAAGAATACTGACTAGTCTGTTGTTAGTAAAAATAGCCTGAGCCATTTTAAACCCGTCCAGCTTTACTCTTGCATCCTCGATCCTAAAAAAAAGCTTTGAAGTGGTGTTTTGGCAGCTCTTTTGGGAAGTTTTTGGAGGCGGTCAGATGTGAGTACACAGGCGCAGGTCGGGTCGATGTTACTAAAGCGTAACAGATATAAAACCCCCGCGGTGGAGCTGCTCGATGCTAAATTACTGCTGCCAAACGCTCTTCCAGCTCAGAGGGCAAAAGCAGGAGCATCCCGGAGTCACATACACTTCCTCTGCCCTCAGCGCTTTTCCATTACATAATTGTGATCCGGCCAAAATCCACAGTCAGCCCTTTGCACTGGGATGAGCTACAGTCTGGCCCAGTCGTGGGGTTTGTACTCTTTTCTCTTCAACTTTTTAAGGAAGAGAAAATAAATCATCTCCCAGTAAAACTTTGTACTGCGCAATTGTAAGATTCCTTATTGTTTGGTGTAGGCTGAACGTAAGTAACTGCAGTCTACAAGCCAGGCTGGTGTCACCTAGTACCTCCCAACGATTTCATTTTACTCCAGGTATTCGAGTTATCACAAAACTAGAGACTGTTAGCGAAACAAGGAATTACAATCAACCAAAAAGGGGACAGAGCAAAATGGTTTAAAGAAGCTGTCGACACGTCATTAGAGACATTAATGGACATGATTTTAGAGTTAGAAACTGAAGAACCCGGGGAAGCCTACGTATACACGGCAAGAACATGCAAACTTCACATAGAAAGGCCCTATTGTCGACTGGGAATTCAACACTGAACCTTCTTGCTTTGACGCCAGAGCACTAACCACTGCGCCACTGTGTTGCCCGATTGGGGCATATTTCAGGGCAAGGCTAAGACAATTGAAACTAAACCTTTTACCTATTTTAAGACGCTTTCTGGCAAATAATAAGTGCATTTTTACTAAAACTAGGTGTTCAAATTTGTCAGGCGCAACTAGCATCATATTAGCATTCCGCTCACAGCTAGTTAGCATTGTTGAATATACTGTATTTATATATTTGCTTCATTCTTTACTTTACTTTATTCATCTCCATGCCTTCGTATCTGTAGTTAGCACAACATGTCTTCTTAAGTTCACATTTACTGTTGTTGATAAAACGGTGAGTAACAAAACATTTGGTTTCGATGCACTGTTTACGTTACGTTTCCCCCACAAAGGTTCATTAGTGGACATTTTCTCTGATACCAACTGTTTATCTATTGGAATACTGTATGACTGTATGTTCTCCTTTGAGCTTGAGTCAAACATTTATTAGAATTTCATTTTGTTGCTTTAATGTGTAAGCATGCCTCACAGAAATGATCACTGACAAACATGTCTGCTTCCTGGACTATAGACTGATGTGTAGGGCCCGACCAATATGGCTTTTTTGGGAACCGATACCAATTCCGATATAGAGTAAGCTGGGATGCCGATAACCAATATGACAGCCGATATAAATTAGGGATGAACAGGGACGTGAACAGCTGATGGGCGGACTTCCAGAGCTACGAAGAGTTTTATTACGATGACGGTCCACTACATCGACAAAGAGTAGGCTAAAGTGTTGCAGACACGCATGTATGAGTCCCATACAAGTCAAAACCTCTCAGAAGCACTGACAGAAGTAAAACATGAATGGAAGTTAATTAGGAAAAATAACTGTGTCCCTGACACAATGTAACAATGTAAGAAAGTAACATTGTTAATGCTGTTAATATAAGGGTTAGGGCCAAATCTTGGGTGTTTTGCACTGTGCACTTTGCAATGTGTCTGCCAAACATGCAGTGTCCATCAGACACATTTACAAACTAGGAAAAATAAGAAAAGTCATTGCTTTTTACATAAAAGCACAAATGAAGCCCACATTCTCAAAATGAAGCAAGAAATGTTAGAGTTGCCAGTTCACAAACTAATATATGTACAAAAATAAATTTAAAAATAAATAACATAGATAGTTTTAGATATCTATTAACAAAATCGAAGAAAATCGAAAATCGTGACGGCAAAATCGAAAATCGAATCGAAACGTGACTTGGGTGAATCGTCCCATCCCTAATATAAATAGAAATTGAAAAATACTTTTTGTTGGGGGCAGATGATTAAAAACACTTTGTCTGACTTTAGTTATTTTAATTTGGGTTTATTTAGGTCACATTTAGTGTTACTTTGCCTCTTTTGAGTGACTATAAAGGCTTGAAACTTATAAACAATAAAATATGATCTGATTGCTGATTGAATAGAATAGTTGTATTCCGGGAGATCTAAGCTTTAAACTGAGGTGCAACATGTCTTAAATATCGGCGGTATATCGGCGATATTTTTGGCCGATAACAAATAGGCTTATAAGTGTTCATATCGGCCAAAATATCGACCAATCGATATATCCATCGGACCCTACTGATGTGTTCTGTTTATCCCTGCTATTTAGCACCTGGATTGATTAATGAAGCACTTTGATTTATTTTATAACTGCTGAGACTGGACCAAATTTCTCATTATTCTGAAACTCAAGGACAAACACAAACACAATTCCCTCATATTTTAAGTCTATGCACAATTTGTCTATCCATAAAACACTTTAGAGTTTGTTATGCTGAAGCTTGTAACTTTCCAGTTTGAGTATTTCATTAAGCGTCCTGGTCCAGCAGCAGCAATAACACGAGCTCTCTGGCTGTTGTTAGCATCACTGTCGCTAATGAACTGGAAAAACAAACTCCAGTGTTGCATAAAATTGTGGTTAGCCTCAAAGAGCAGCTGCACTTGTGCTGTGACCGCAGACCACAGCCACAGGAAGGTGGAGACGAGACGTGCACCGGGCCGGCCTCTGTTTGAGCGTCACTATTGTTACACACACGATGGTGGTGGCGCAGTGGTTAGAGCAGCACTTATATGTCTCTTCTGATTTCAGGCTGGATGGGGAATTTCTGTGGGATTTTTGTTCTTCTTAGAGTTGGAAGATAGTACAATTGTTGTTCAGTATATATTCAAAATTAGAGTGGAGACAGTGCTGATGACCTGTGTAACCTGGAATCATTCTTCTGTCTGTGGATCATGTTGACGGTTGCCTACTTTCTACTTCCACTCATAAATTCTTGGACACGTGGTTAATATTGACTTGTATTCATTTCTGGTTGCAATTTTGGTCAACGAAACGTCTTTTTACAAACAACAAAGTGAAACAGGGGAGGACCACTCAAACACAGCCAATCAGAGCGCAGCATTCGACTTCTAATTACAACTAAACTTCTTTCATATTCATTTCAGACATACAAGTGGTCTAATTTTTTCATAAAATGCTGCTATTCTCTTATACTTTTAGTGGAAAACGCAAAGGTTTCTAATTTATAGCTAAAAAGGTTTGTTACCCCAACATTAAGCTTTAATTATCAATAGGAAAAACTGTCTCTTGACCACATTCAGGTCCTATGAAAAGGGAATCACTGATCCGTTTTTCTGTTCAGATACCAATTCACCAATATTTTTGCTTCAAGTATCTGCCAATGCCCAATATCAACCAATGTTAGAGACTTGAAAATAGCTTATGTTATTCTTGAAACTTGGTGAACAAGTTGGAAAGTGGATCAATGTTGTGTAGCTGTTTTTTGATGTGAAAGGGTTAACTTTATGTGACTAAAATTGTAAGCATTCTGAGACATTTCGGGTCAACATCACAAAACAAAAAGTCAATTCAAGGCACAACCAGGATATCAACTACACTGATATCATTAGACTAAATTATATGGATTGGCGTGGTGGCTGGACGTTTAGCACTCCAGGCTCACAGCAAGAAGGTCACAGGTTCGACTCCTGCACGACCCAGGCCTTTCTGTGTAGAGTTTGTTCCTCCCTGTGGCTGGGTGGTTTCCTCTGAGAACTCCGGTTTCCCCACCAACCAATACCATGCAGGATAGGGAATGCTTGGTGGTGGTCGGAAGTTGAGACGCTAGGCCAATAGGTTCTGTTGAGCTGCCCCAGGGCTGCTGCTGTCACTGGGGGATGGGGGGGGCTTACTGTGTGTAGCACTTTGGGAGACATCTGTCTGTGTGAATGTGCTATGTAAAACAACCATCCCATTATGCATTGGTGCATCATGACTTCTTCATATGTGACTAGGGATGTCACGATATCAAATTTCAGAATCACGATTATAGCAAAAGGAAAAATCACGATTTTGCGATTATTTACGATTATCGGCATAAAGAAAAAATAAATACATTATATACATATATTTATTTTTTAAATCTAAATTATTGGCATTTGATTTGCTGACAGTGACAAAACACTGATTGTATTACAGAAATATGATGTAGGTTTGATTAAAAACAATAAATGCAATTATTTTAAATAATTATCCTTTGAAAAAAAATAATTTAATGTTTTAAACAAATTATCATTCAAGCATTAAAAAAAACATTATTGTCCCTTTAATGATTGCTTTAATATTCTCCTTATACTTACAAGGAGAGATCGATTACTAATAATATTATTATGTGTGATCTGTCAAGTGACTCACGAAGGCGATGTCATCCACACGTTTTGTTTTCCCAGCGTCGTCACGTGACCGCCTGGACGCGGCTTTCGTTTTACTTTCAGGTCGGAGTTTATGTCAAATGAAGCATAAATACGCAGTTATTTTTGCCGTGAGCTGCGCGTCACTCTCTGGAGCGCTTCGTTTAAAGGATTTACTTTGTTTCTGTACCTTCACTTGGACGAACAGCGAGGGACGATCGTATCGAAGATGCTAGACCATGTTGGATGTGTTAGCGCTTTTAGCAGCAGCTTTTCAATGGCACGTCTTGCATCTTGGACACTCTTCAGCCGCACAAAGCCTTGGTCATCTTAAAAACAACCCTCGACTTGATATTTTGGATGGATACAACTCCTGAAGCGCTAACTTCAGCAGCCTTTCAACTAGCGGTGAGTTGACGACACACACGCTGTTCTCCGCCTCACGCTGCTCGTGCACGGCACGGCAGTCACGTCACAGAAGACGTAAGGCGTGTTTGCGGTATACCGTGAGTTGTAAAATTCTACGAATAACCTACCGTGGGGGAAAATATTCACGATTATTGAAAAACCGGTTAATCTTGACATCCCTATATGTGACCAGATCTTAGTGGCTAAGTAAGTCAGGGCCTGGTCAGAACTTGGATGGGAGACCACTGGGACGACAGTGTCCTTGTGTAAAACACTGCTTCTGTGTTTGTGTAAACTGGATGTGTAGATCCTTGATTGTAAGGAGCCTTGAATGTCTTCTAAGGTGGAATGTCACTATATAAATATAGACCATTTACATCCAGCAGCGCAAGTTTGGGCAAGAGGTCCTTAACTGCTTTAGCAGCTTATTATAATTAAAATAAAATGGGAAGTGCCATCTACAAATCTTCAAATCAAGAAAGAATCATTTGCCTGAAACTGCTCCAATGTCAGCTTCCCAAGTCCTGGATCGAGCTGGTCTATGGTCCTGACTCCTGATGAAGTTTGTTTTATGTTTTACAAAGTACAGGTCACATGTAAAGGATAAATACCACAATAGAAAACTGAAATCGACAAATTACAGACCATTACAATTAGCTCCAGCTTTTCTCTAAACGTTAGCATTCTTAGCTCAGTGTTCAAACAACAGTGTCACTTTCTCCCGACGCAGATTTAAAACGCACCTTTGTCTCGGTGAAAGAAGGTAATTGTCACACATTATGTTTCCAGATGGAGAATTCAAACCTATTGTTTGGAGCTGTAATGAAAGGCTGCTTGTCTCCAGCTGTTCTTGGCATTTGAAAGTCAGATTTGGGCTGTTTACTTTAGTCTCATTCCACATGAAAAACAAGCCAGTGTTGGTCTGACAGCACTGCCAATGAAAAAGAGCTTGAGTTTCATTCAACTGGAATTAATAATAACAAACAGAATTGTGCATAATAAGAGAGTAGAAATATACAAGTCTCTCATTGTTGATATGACACAAGGGGATTTACAAACTCTATTAGGTGTGAAATAACAAGCCACAAGGCATCTGGATACAAATTTAATAATGTGGAAAAAATGTGGACAAAAGAGGTTATAATGACCTGACCTACGACTACAGAAATAAGCAACCATGGTTTTAATTAGCTGGGCTCTAATATGCAGAAATTTGTCTATGAACACAAGAGAAAATTACATTTCTATCATTTGTTTACAAATGTGTCTACATCTGTGTCATTGAGCACTTCTCTTTTACTGAGATAATCCACCCCACACATCAAGATGCTAATTAGATAGCATAAACAATTGTACAGGTCTGTCTTTGCCATAATAAAAAGAAAGTTTTATCAATGATGAGGACACACCTGAGCTGTTGTCCCACAGTGGATGTTCATAATGTGGTTCTAACACCAAGTTCAACCTTAGATAGTTTTTTCAGATCTAATCTTCAGATAATCGTAACATAAAGATATCTGTGCGGAGACTCAAGTAAACAAAGCATGTGAACGTATGTAAAAAGTTTAAAATTCTATATTTGACAAAAAATAAACACATAGTTAGTTTGACAGCAAACTAAACTAAATTATATTCCTAAACAGATGTGCAAAAGTACTGAAGTTAACAACTCAAATAAAATTACAATTACTTGTCTGAAAAATGACTTTGGTCTAAGTAAAAGTCCTGCTGATGCAACTTTACTAAGTAAAACTACAAAAGTAAACCTGTGCAAATTAAGTACAAATACTTTGTAAAATTGGTGTGCATCTTAGTGTAAAATGGGTTTTATGGTGAGACAATTATACTGAATTTTATTTAATCATGAGGCAAATGGGGAATTCGTAGAAATTATTTTTTAATAGGAAAAAGTTCTCGATATATACAACCTCACTGCAGGTCTGCACCGATTCTTTTAAGAGGGAAAAGTATTTTTTATATCTGTGGACCTAAAACGTAACTCAATTGTTTTTAAACTGTAGGGAGTACAAAGAACAGATATTTCTTTAAAAATGTAAAAAGTGTCCAGATTTTTTTACTACTCAAGTAAAATACAGATACTCAAAATAAACTATTCAAGCAGAGTATTTGAGTAAAAATACTTTGTTACTTTTCATCTTTGGTTCTAAATATGTGACATATCGATTATTGCCCTTTTTGACTTTCAGACATTGGTTATTGGTCCGATATTCTGTTTCACAAGCTGCTTTCATGAACCCTCTTGTTTTGGGAAGTTGACTCATTACATAGAAATCCCTGAGTTTCCAAAATCCCACAAACGCAGCGTCATTTCTTCCATTTCCCAAACCCAGTGTATTTAGTGGAACCGTCAGCTCTCTGTTGTTGTGGAAAGAGCTGCGCCCCGGGTCGTGATGGATGGTTTTGACTGCGGCGCGTGTTGCCGTGGGTTACAGAGGGACCGACCGCGGGACCAGCGCATAAACAACAGCGTGTGTGTCCCCGTCCCGTCCCAGGACCGCAGCGGCCGAACCAAAACACAGGGGCGCCTCCATAAATACGTCCAGCGTGTGTGTTTGTGGAGGCAGCGTCTGGTGTGGTCAGAGCGGTCAGCGTGTCTAACCTCCGGACTGCGTGGATGGGTTTTTCTCGTTCCCCTCGGGCTTGTTCTGAGGTACAACATCACACCTCTGCTCCTCTCGCATTAATTAAGGATTTCTCTTGTGAGTAGTGGGGATGTAACGGATCTCACAGCAACGGGACGGTCCAGAGAGGAAGCTAGGGAACAGCTGTGAGAGTAAACAAGAAGCAACGCTCAAATGTCTGCACAAGAATCAAATGTTTAGGGTTTTTCAAATGGCGACTTGAGCCCACTAAGATGTATGTTATGCGCACTGTGTTATTCAGTAGCCTAGTGTAATATGCAGCTCATAGGTCAAAATTTTAGGCCATTTAAAAGACCTTTTCAGCAGGGACAGTGGCAACAAAATGTGCTATTTGCATATTTTTTCAGTAATACGATTTTGTTGCTGCTGTTGGAGATTTAAGATGCTTTAACTGTTGCACAACACATAATTTCCTCATCAAACAACGTCAAAAAAGGTAATGAGTTGAACTGCGTGTGATCCCAAAGTCTGTCAATGAAAAATGTGAGAGAAGCCTCTGTTGTTTATCTGGTTCATTTTACTCCAGCTACTATCAGGTATGGCAGGACTGCAAACGGTTCCCAAAAAGCAGGAAGTACAATCGTCCAATCAGGGAGCAGAAGTGAAGTGGTGCGTTAGCCAGAACCAACTCGAGCTGAGACAGACTTTGAACTTATGTCAAGTATTAAAGGACACATGTTATGCAAAATCAACTTTTTTGAGTTTTTAATCCTTTTGTAAAGTTGCTTCCTCACCAAAAATGCTGCTGAAGTTTTGTTTGTGAGATATCCTTTGTTCTCCCAAAAACACTGTTCTGAATGTCCCTGATCTGTGATGTCATAGATAGACCTCTGAGTCAATATGCACTGTTTTTAAGTCCATAAATCATTCAGACTCGTTTTGAGCATTTCTACAGGGTTAGCATACCAGGCAAGATTGGTTTGATTGCATAACTTCTGTAATTTTCTTTGAAGTGAGTATAGCTCTAACTCAATTTTTGATGTAGTAAATACACACAACCCTTGTGTGACTTTACTAGACTTTTTATTAGTTCTGGTGCATGAGATTCCAAAGTGGAGGTGCATCGGAGCAGGTTTGAAGGAAAAAAAATGCATATGTGTCCTTTTACTTCGACTATGATATTGTACTTTTTAATTTGCAAGTTTGCCACAGAGAAACGACAACAACACACACATTTATGCTCCACTTCTTGGATGACAAAATTACCAAAAAGCATGGATTTGTTACATTAAAAAAGTCGTGCCTACTGTGAAGCGAACGAACCCCAATGATGTGATGTCAGAGTCGGTTTCCACAAAGTGAAATGAAACTGATTTCTAGATTTCTAGAAAACTGTAATTTGGAGTTGTTTGTGGATATTGGATGTAAAACACTTTTGTAGTCCTGCCCTCTCTGTGAAAGCAATCTGATTCTGTATTTCTGATTTTCTAAAGTTTCTGTTGGTATTGACCAGTGATTGTTTAATTTTATATCATCAATTGTATGAAGTCTTCAGAGACGACGGTTGTTGTGAATTTGAGCTATACAAAAATCATTTCAATAGACTTGAATTGTTATAGAATATTCCACACATCTACTCACGGCCTTTAAACAAGTCAGACATGCACTTAGCTAACCATTCTTAGATCCGTTCCTTGTTTTACCCTGAGTGGAAATCCTCCTGCAGCTCTCATCCAGTTATCAATAGTATTTAACTTGATTACAACAGCTCCATCCACACTGCTAATGACACCGAACACAGCAGCTTCAGCTTCAGCCCTCAGCAGCAGCAGCAGAGTGGAGACTGCAGATTCTGTTTTGACAGAGCCAGGCCCGCTGGAAAAAGTGAGTTCAGAGCAGAGAGAGAGAGAGAGAGAGTGAAGAGAGGGCAGCTGCTGTTTAGGGCTGGAGGCGAATGCAGAACTGATGTATGTGTGTGTAAAAAGAGAGAAAGAGAGAGAGAAGAGAAAGAGACAGACAGAGAGACTGATAGAGAGACAGAAAGAGAGGAGAGAGAGACCGAGAGAGATGCATCAGGCGAACACAGAAGCTCAGCTTTAGAAAACAAAAACAAAAAAAAAACATTTGGGGAAAGTTAGCGATAATTTAAATGTTGTCTTTAGTGATAGTTGTTGTTGTTAATAATTATTATGATTTAATTTATCATATTAGCGCCATTTAGCGCCAAAATGCAAAAAAAATTTACACACAACTGACACTCTTTTGTGAAACTTTAATGTTTGTGTCATCCATGTGGATTTTGGCCCATATTTTCTATGTGGTTGCTAGGTAACAGTGGAAGATCGCCCTAGTTCCGGAAGTATTTTGCCCCATGTTATAGTGCCATAGGCTTTTCGAAGAATTCAAATTTTAAGAGTATAAAGACATATCGCCGGCTAACCAGCTATGTGCTAACTCAGATCCACAGCGCGGTTGTTTTCAGTCTAAAAAGCACATTTAGAACTTAAAATTCGGCAAAATGTCATAATAACTTCGTAGTTTATAAAGCTGAAAAAACGGGTGTTAAACAAAAGTGCAGGTCTTATGCTCGTGACTCACCACAGAGCTGCTTAGCCCAGAGGACGTTTCCAAACTTTGAATGTAATTTTTTATCTACTCCCCTATGGCAATTTAACATGGGGTTCGAAATTTTGGAACCAGAAAGTGGGCGGTCACTGTTGAGCTCCATGTGGCCCTCTGGACGTATGTGAGAATGAGTGCTACTCTTTATGTCTCTTTTATTTGATTGACTAAGCTCTGTAGACTGTGTGTCTGCTTGTCGTTCTAATAATTGAAATGTTTTACTAAATGTGCTTGCAATAATGATACTTTATTTTATCATTGACCACGATCCACCCTCTGCCACTTGACTTGTCTTGATTCAAATATGACTCTTTGGGAAAACTACTTGCCCACCGCTGCCTTATTGTCCACATAAACTGAAAAGCTCTTTGTGTGCCTCGTAAGGTGGAAAAGCACTTTATAAATGGAGACTATTACTATCTAAGTTTTTGTTGCATTTTAGAACTCAGATGTGGGCGGGGACAGGGGGCTGCTGAAAACATAGTTTTTGCGCTGTGGAGTCTAAATAGCATTGGCTCTGTGCATGGAACGTCATTTGGCTTGTTTAAATTCGAAATGACTAATTTCTGTACTTACAAGCATTTCCTGTTGGCATTAGCATTCAGACACAAACATGGCTATCGGGCTCTTTATGACACACTTTGGTTCTTTGGTGAAGTATTCTTTTGAACTTTCATTTCAACTCACTGAAAACCTCATAGAAATGAATTGAACAGGAAATACAAGTACATAAGTTAGCTACTTTGAAAATAAACAGTCCAACTGAAGTTCTCTGCACAGAGGTGTTTACTCAAATTGACTTTGCACCTGTAGAATGCCTGATTTTTTACTTTTACTTATTAATTTTTTCTGTAACTAACAAAAGTTTTGTTTTTTCTCTGTTTTCATGTTTCGTCTGCCTGGTGCTGCTCCATCTGCTCCACTTTGCAACATCAGGTAAGAGAACACTTTCATTTTCAGTTTGCTGGTTGCTTCTTTATTTCTTTGACTATTATTTCGGTATTTATTATTCGTTGCATTATGCTGCTGTTGTTGACAATCTATCAGTCTGGAATGTCTGGATGTTTATGGAGAAATCATGGAAAAGAAAAACTCTTAAGAAGCAGTTGTCTCTTCGTTTACACCATTTAGTTGAATCTTACAAATGTTACAAACTCATTTCCAAGGTCTGGCTCAAACCAAAGCCTCCGTTTCTGCTGCGTGTTGAGACGAGACGTAGAAGGACAAGCAAACGTAACATCTTTATCAAGCTCCAGGTGCAGTGTTTCATGTGCAAATAACCCAGAATAATGAATGCGTGTCTGGCAGCGTGACATTTTCAGAAGAACGTTTATAATCTGACAACAGTAAATGTGGGTTTGTCTCTTCCTGTCCAGTCGGTGTGTGAGTTCTTCTCCCGCTTCTCTCGGAGTTTCAGATGAAGCGGTGCCAGAGAAAATGAGTTTGCGGTCTCCGGGGGAAGCTCGAGGTGTGGACTTTGGCCCCGGATTGTTTAGTGTTTGAAAGGAAGTCCGCTGAGAGGAGGAGGGACGGGGAGGACAGGACAGTTAGTTCTGCTCAGAGTGGCCAAGTCTGCTTCTGTACAGCGACTTTGGGATTCTATTTTTGGAAAGTCGCTTGTGAATTTTATTGTTTCTTTGGGCTTGCTCATGAGCTGCACTTTGATGTAATATACAAAGTGATATTTTTGTGTTTTTTGTACATATTAATGACAGAAATATGGACTTTTAGCTTGTTTTCATGTTTTGAATTGTTGACCATGCTTTTGTTTTGACGCATAATGTTTAATTAATTTATTGTTTTAATAGCTTAGGGTCTGAAGTCGCTTGTTTTGAGCTTGGTTGCTTGTTGCTCTCTGAAAATCTGGCAACCTTGTTGTTCCAGAGCAAAACCTGAGACTGAAAATGTAGTTAGGCCTGAGTGATATTGACAAAATGTTGATTCTTAATATTTTTTTTCTCATATCTTGATAACGATACTTGAACATGATGTCATAAGTCTCCAGACGGTGGGAAAGAGACAGTTTTTGAAATATTTCAGAAACTATTTATGAAATATTTACAACATCTTTTTGCACATTTTCATCAGATTTTTTCTAACTAGACTAGACTTTTAAACTGCTTTTAAACAAGATTAATTTTAGCTGCTAAACATGTATATTAGAGGTTCTCTTGGTCTGGAGAATGTTCTGATGTCACATGAACGCAACTTATTGTCACATAAGTTTGTGAAATGTTTATCAAAGGCATCACAGAAGTGCAGGAATATTACATTCATATTATTTATTCTTATTATGAGTTAAATATCGAAGGATCATTTTTGTTTTACTATAAATGGTATTCTTGATATTTAATTTTTTATTATCTCTAAACTACACATTTGTGATAAATGACTCAGCTCTAACCGCAGTTGTAGTTTTAGATGTTTAGTAAGATGAGGATATTGTGTTTATCATCTTATTAAACCAGGGCCACTGTCTCTATGCAAAATGTCACTATTGACTCTGAAAGAATCCAACAGAAAAGTGAAGAAATTGTTCTCATTTGGCCACAGTAATTTGTATGATTACGTAGACATACAGTATGTGTTCATCTGCTGTTTGTTCTCTGTATAATAATCTGTGTCCTATTGACAAGAAGACAAGCTAACAGCTTGAGTGGTACCACATGTTCCTCTATTTCTGAGTTTTTGATTGTGCGCTCTGTGCTGTGAATGATCAGAATCACTTGTGTCACTCTTCAGCTCACGGGACAGGCCACGACATGGGCCGTGTGTGAGTATCAGATATCAGATTAGCAGATAGGCTTATTCAATTTGTGAATTTTGACTGGAGCTGGATGATGTATCAAATTGTAGGTAATATTGTGAATGTTGTTTTGAAGATATGCAAATGAATATCGAGAGTATCACTTAGTAAAAATAGGCTTCAAACAGAAACATAAAACCAATATTTCTAAGAATTTTTATGTTCACATTTTATCCTAAGTCATTTAATCAATTAACAACTCAGTGGTCTCTTAGTCCATCAAAATATGTATTACTTTACTGGGACCTGAAAACACCAAATGCATTACAATTAATACATTACATATTAATGTATTACTTTTTTAACATGTAAAACCCTTGTCTACCTGCATTTTTGTCTGCGACAATTCTTTAGCATGAATATTTGATAAAATTATTGAGATGTTGCTAGTTTTGACAAAAAAAAATATGACCTTTTATTTGACCAATCAACCAATCAATCAATCAATCAATCAATCAATCACCAGAACATGTCTTAAGTCCACTACAGTCATATTTGATAATTAAACTAATATGTTTGAAGATATGTTTGGATTAGAGATGAAGTTGCAGTCATTTAAACAGCTACAGTCTTTAAAATCTGTCACTTCCACAGCCTTGTCCTCTTGTTTCTCTCTAAACCCTGATCCTTCTCCTGCCCCGGTGACCGCTCCAGCCCCTCTGAGCTTCTGTTTTTGTGCAGTCGGTCTGTAAAATCCTCCCTGAGCTGCAGTGTGGATGAGATGACTGTGCTCTGTGGGATCTGTGTCTCCTGGGACCTGTCCTACACCTCACCTCCTCCTCCCAAATCCCACGCCTCCAGCCTCACAGGGTTCAGAGCAGAGATTCACTGCAGGAGGACTTTCTGAGGGAGTTTTAGAAGAAAAAATCTACACGGGCAGTTGATATGGTATTTTAATCGAGATCCAGTCTTGTCTAATTGTCAAGAATACAGTGGTATGAAAAAGTATGTGAACCTTTTGAAATTTCTCACATTTCTGCTTAAAATCACCATCAAATGTGATCTGATCTTTGTCAAAATCACACCAATGAAAAAACAGTGTCTGCTTTAACTAAAACCACCCAAACATTTATAGGTTTTCATTTTTTAATGAGGATAACATGCAAACAGTAGAGGCAGCAATGGCTGTAACAGCAGGAAAAGTGCAGCTTCTGAACTGAGTTTTCCTAAGGTAAACTTGTAAAAGTGAACGCAAACTATGTGAACAGAAGCTTCGCTCATAGACCGAGACTCGCTGTGCTCATGAGCCCAAACAGAGGTGCTATGGGTCGGGGGCTGGCGCTTTTGACTCTCTGGAAGTCTGGTAACACGAAGCGTTGCATGCGCTCACTTCTTCACGGCCCACAGCGCCTCTGCCCAGACTCATGTGCACAGCGAATCTCAGTGTGTGGACAAAGCTTATTCACAGACCTTTACAACTTTTCCTTATGAAAACCCAATTCAGAAGCTGCTGTTTTCCTGCTGTTACAGTCGTCTCTGCGTCGACAACAAATGACAAAAGAAGACATTTTTTATACACTGAATGGCTTTGAGACTAGCGCAAAACCGCTGGGTCTGATGTCCATCACATTTACAGCATCCAGCATAAAAAGGATTTAAACTGTACGCTTATTCTTATGTCTACAACAAGGTCTGTAGCTTTAGCCTCACTAGCATACATACTGGTAGCCCCTTCATAAAAGTTGGACTTTGTTGGACAACTAACAAACAATATATCAAACTTTACTAACATTTAGACTAGAGAGCCAGAATTAACAACTGTGTCACTATGTTAACTACATCACCAGATTTGGCGACCTATGTCAATATGAGACCGGAAGACATAAAAGCATACCCTCTATTTGAGATGATCGAAAGAAAATTTGAAGAAAAACATATAAGAAGCGCTCGATCACGTGACACACACAATGTTCTCCACTCACTGCTGCTGCTCCACAAGTCTGTGTCGTCTTCTACCACATGATGTGACTGTAATACAAATAATCAATCTAAATGTTCCTATGTCTGTGGACTGTTCTGTTCTTTGACGCGTCTAAACTCCTCTAGCCTGCAGCTGGCTTTAAATGATTCATTTTTGTCACGATCCAGCTGTACTTTTAGACTTTTTACTCAGAACAGTGAAGAAACTCACAGTATTTGCATGCTTTCTTTCACCATAAAACACATGCTCTGTGGGAGGATTACTTACTTACTGACCTCACCTCCACCTCTGGCTCGGAGAAGAACGGGGACTTTTTTAAACCTGTTTACAGTAAAAGCCTGGACAGAGGAATATATGGGTCAGCAGAGATCTAAACCAGCGTTTGTTATGAGCCTCGGGGGAGGAAGTGACCGCGCTTTTTCTCTTTGTTTTGTACCAAAGCTTATGAAATTCATCAAAGACAAGACTCAGGTTTCCAGCAACAAAAGGGAGTCGCGTTGAGAGAAAGAGCAGTGGAAACAAATTGTCCTGTGCCTTTTATTGGAAACTTCAGACCTGCGTTCAGTCCGGGAAATGTAGGAAATCCAGTTTTTCTTTTGCTTTTGCTCCGATGAGTCAGACTTTTTTGCGACTAAAAGGTTTTGCTTCCAACGCCAAGTCAAGATAAAGAGACATCTATGTTTGCGTCCCTTTTATTTTCTCATTTCCAGTGCCAGTCTTTAGCCAAAAACTGATTGAAAACACTGCAGAGCTAATGTCGGTGTCAAAGAGGGAACTGGCAATCTTGATAAATGCTGGTGTTGAGTTTGAAATTGTGCTAAATTACAAAAGATTGCTGCTCTCGGAATTAATCTTTTGTCTGCGAAGAGTGCTCATAACAGCTTTAACCAGTTTGGACCGCCACATGAGGACTTGCCAAATCCGAGCCCGATCTCACAAGAAAGCGTACATTTACCACGACATTACACAATATGTAAATGAGGTATGATTAGCACAGAGTTCACGGCTGTCCTGCGTAATTATAGTACGTGTCACAGTCCCCATTCATTTCAATGGTGGTTGTTAAGATGTGTTCTTATTTATGAATATTAAATGAAATCCTGATTCTAACCTTAACCTGCCCCAAGCCCCAGACCTAATCTTACCAATTTTAGTAACTTTATCCCTAAACTTACCCGTTTCACCAGAAGAAAACGTCCCCACATGGCTTCAACCAAAACTCGTGTTTTTTAACGCTGTGAAATCTCGTGTCATTTTTACGCTTTTTCATATCGTGTTAAATGCACGGCGTAACATAAGTACTAAAAACAGCTGGTAACTCATGGTTAAAATACGCTGTTTTTGTGTCGTGGTAAAAGTACGACATCTAGTGAGACTGTGTTGCAAATCCACACAAACTATGTAGTTTTCTTGAATTTTGAATTTACATGTGGGCAAAAAAAATTACTCAAACAGAATGGCTATAGAACTTATGATGCAAGAACACAGCTTTTTACCTAACCAGGCTAACGCTGCCTAGTGTCTGTGCTCATTTTTATTTCACTCAGTTACTTGGTCAGGTATCACAGAACTGCAGAGGATTACCGAAAACCAGGAAGTACAATCGACCAGTGAATAGAGATTAAGCTGTGTGCAGTACAGTGTTCTTCTCTTTTGACTTTGAATCAAATATTAACACATAACACATAATTAATATTGTGCCTTTTAAGTTGTGCGTTAATCTAGGAGAAAGGGCAATGTTTGCTGACACGTTTATGCTGTACTTACTGCGTTGTGTGATGTGTGTTGTTGCTGTACTAACTTGGACAACGTCTGGAGAAAATGCAGTTAGCTTTACATATTTAATTAAAATAATTTACTACTTATATTCACACTAAGTGCACAGATGTAATCATGTAGTTTTTGCATTTTAACCTCTTAAAGGTGGAGTAGCTAACTTTTAGTTGTGAGTTTGTAAACTTTGTGATGATAAATGCAGTACTTTGTGGAAAAATTAAACCACTGAGTACTGTTTGAACCGAACAATATAGAATTGTAGTTCTAATCAAGAGCCAACTTTAATATTCTGATTGGCTGAGTTAGGGTTGTCCTCTCCAGTTTCACTTTGGTGTTTGGAAAAAGATGTTTATGGACCATAATTCTAACCAAAACATGTAGATATTAACCGCGTGTCGACGGATTTATGAGAGGAAGTATCATATCAGTACCTCGTGTTTGCAGTGTGAAAATCAGCTACTCCATTGGTGGCCCATTTTTTGTTAAAACACCCGACTAAAATCAGGTCAAATTCAAATGGAAATTGTTTTTGAACCCTTTGAAGCTCAAACTATTGTCTGGACCCTTTGTGAAACTGAGACTTTGTAGTTTTAGCTTCTGATGTCTGATTGACTCTAGTTTTAAGTGAGAATAAGCTCTGCACAAAAGGACATCAGGTTTTAAAGTCTGCCTTAAATTTCTTTTGTCAATTTAAGAAGCAGATAGCTGTGTTGCAGCCTCGGCCTTAATGACACTAGATTTGGTGTATTTTTAGGGTTTTTACAATTTCTTTAAAAGCTGAAGCTAATTTAATTTGGGGACATTTTTGGAATATTTTTTCTTTGGAAGTTGAGAGTAAAAACTGATTCTGCTCCATCCCAGAATGGTGGATTTGACTGTGACTAAGAGGGTTCACATCGTCAGGGAGCTTGAGAGTTGATTTTTTTTTTTTTTTAACTAAATTCTGATCTGAATTGAGAGTAAAATATTTTTGGAGAACCTCATGTAATTTTTAAGCCAATTTGGGAGGCCTCAGCACTGAAGAGTTTGGATTCAACTGGATTAAAGCAAAAACGCTTTCACCTTCCACAGAGCAAACAAAACCCAACTTTACATTATCAGACTGACACATCAAGTTACTTAGTGCAAGACATGACATTTTTTACATTTCTTGTGTACAAACCTTTCTCTCTCCACATTTATTCAAACATGGAGGAGTTTGTGTCTGACCTGAGCTGTCACTGATTCTTTGTCCATTTAAATCTCCATTTCCAAAATCAATATGTGAACTGTTCTCATGTTTAAGAGTCTGACGTTCTGACTCCGAATCTATTTGTGTCTCAGTAACGAGCCGTCCTTTTCGCCGAGAATCACCTCTTTTAATAAAATAGGCTTCCTCCATGTTCAAGCCACAGGGAAATATCTGCAGTGTTTTTAATCTATTTTTTTCTCCGCAGGATGACAGCAGAAACAGAGTGAGACAGAAGTGTAGAGCGAGATTAGAGCTGAGAGAGACACAGGCAGGAAAAGTTAGAATTGTCTGGGAATTTCCTTGGTTTAGCTCTAAAATCAGGTTAGGCAATAATGTACCAGTTTTTTAGAGAATACTGTCAATATTGTTTTGAAGATTTGCAAAGCTTGAATGTGGAGCGTCAGTAGAAATCCTGCAGATATAGAGTGTTTAATATGATTGTGTCGTGCTCCTGATTGACTCCCACACGTCCACCTCTGAGCTCTGAAACGATCTGAAGCTAAACCACAACATCCTGCTTCTTCTGTCCATCAGCCCCGAGACTCTCTTATCCAATTACTGCTGCTCTCTCTGTGTGTATCTAGCCTCCATTCACAAACTGCTGAGCCAAAGTTTACCCATTAAGATCCTCGCCTTTGCTTCTACTCTCGTCCCATTCCTCTCTTCCTTCTTCCCCGTTCTCTCCTTTCTCTTCTCTCCTCTCTTGTCACTCCACTCTCCTTTTCCCCTTCTCCCCTGTCCTATAATTTCTCCTCTTCTCTCCTCTCTCCCTTCTCTTCTGTCATCTCTTCTCTCCTCTCATTTCCCTGCCCCCTCTCTCCATATATTCCCCCCTTTCCTCTCTTCCCACTCTCTTTTTTCTTTTACTCTCTTCTGTCCCTCTCTTCTCTACTCTTTCCCCTACCTTCTCTCTATAAATTCCCCCCCTCCTCTCTCTCTTTCTTTTTATCTCTCTCTTTCTATTCCTCTCTCCCCCTTTTCCCATCTCTCCATCCTCCTCTCTCTCTCACTTAATCTTCTCTCCTCTCCATCTTGCTCTTCCCTCCCTCCTCTCTCCTACCTTACCGCTCTCTCTTCTCTCTTTCCTCCTCTCCCTCTCTCTCTTCTCCCCATCTCTCTTCTCTCTTACTCTCACTCTTCCTCCTCTCTCTCTCTTTCCTCCTCTCCCTCTCTCTCCTCTCCCTCTCTCTCTTCTCTCACTCTCCCTCTCTCTTTCTTTCTCTGACCCCTCTCTTTCTCTCACCCTCTTTCTCTCTCCCCCCCCCCTCTCATTTTTTGTCTCTCCTTTCTCTCTTCCTCTCTCTCTCTCCTCCTCTCCCCTCTCTCTCTTCTCTCTCTCCCCTCACTCATTTTTGTCTTTCCTCTCTCTTCCTCTCTCTTCCTCTCTCTCTCTCTGTCTACCCCCTCTCTCTCTTCCTCTCTCTCTCCCTCCTCTTCTCCCCTCTCTCTCTCTCTCTCTCTCTCTCTCTCTCCCTTCTCTCGTTTTTGTCTCTCCTCTCTCTCTTCCTCTCTCTCTCTCTGTCTACCCCTCTCTCTCGTCTCTCTCTCTCTCTCCTCTTCTCTCTCTCTCTCTCCTCTTCTCCTCTCTCTCTCCCTCTCTTTCTCTCTCCCTCTCTTTCTCTCACTCTCTCTCTCCCCCTCCCTTTCTCCTTCCTCCCCCTGTCTCTTCTTCTTTGCCAGATTTCACAGCAGCAGACTCTTCTCATCGTCTTGGAGACACATTTGGTTTGTGATCCAGTCTCTCTTTAGTTCACTGGTGCCATGTGTTGAGCCCAGAGCCAAAGACGCTGGATTTGAGAACATTTTTTGGCTTGTTTGGCGACACACAATTAGTTCTGCAGATGTCAGTGTGTTATTGGACACAACCCATTATAACTGACTCTCATATCAAGGCTGCTGCATGTCGTCTTTATGTTTCTTCACAGTATAACATGTTCTAGATGAGTGCTTCAGTGTAGTCAAAAGTGATAGATTTGTATGGAAACTCAATGGTAAATATATCATATGGGTTGAAACGGAACTGCAAATTAATCAACAAGTTTCACAAAGTTTCACCGCTTTACCTAGGGTTGTTCAAAAATTCCCCTTATACTAATCAATACTAAAACTGGTGTTGATACTCAATACTCGCTTGAACAAGTATTGATTCTTCTTTAAACTTCAGCGACACTACTCTATCACAGGAAACTTCCCCTTTCAGTGCAGCAGAAAGAGGATTTGTTCTATAGAGAGCTGCTTATATGGTTCTAGCCTTTATGATCACGGAGAAACGTCAGGTTCTGTTTGTGTTTAGTTTTAAGTCAATCGTAATCACGATGTGAACACCTGAAGTAAATATTCTAACAACAAGCATCATGTCTTAACCTCCAGATTGTCACTAATTGCACTTTTAGTTTGTCAAAAGTCTGAGATTGACTCGTCAAACGGAAGGAAAAAGGCAGCCGAGAGCTGTGCCCCGCTCTTTTTCTGCACGTGTTAAGCCCGCCCCCTTCTCGTCTCAGTCTATAGCCCCTCCCACCTCTGATTCATTGGAAATGATTAAATAGCAATATACTATATAGCACATACTGTACAAATAGTAAATGTGTCTGAAAATGGAAGATAGCCCAGTCCTGATGTAAAGGTTCCTGAATCAAGTAAATCATAAGCTAATATGTCATTAAAACAGTTACATTTTAATAACAACGTCAAAAACAAAAACATAAATAAATGTATAAAAGAAAATGTACAAATTCTATAAAAATAATATCTTTCAAAGTTGGTTCCCTGGTTATAAAATCGGTATCGTATTGTATCGTAAGTATTGAATCGAGTTTGAAAGTTTAGTATCTTGACAACATACTAACTGTGTCACAAACTGTAAAACATCCTGTTTTAATATGTCTAATCTGCTTACTGCAAACTGTCAGGCTTGAAATAGGGTTAATAATGAACAGTGGTGCCCAGGGTCAGGCCCAGGGGCCAGACTCGGCTCTTGATGGGGTTTATTTTGGACCCAGACACAATGCTGAGATTTGTTCTTTGATTCCATTATGAGTTAAAAAAAAAAAAAAAAAAAAAAAAACAATACGTCAAGATTATTCTGCTCAAGCATGTTAATAAAAAATAAATTTTTCTCTACTTTAAATACACTTTGTTTTGATGCAACGTAAAGTCATTCATCTTGGCCCTTTGAGGAAAAACTAATTATATGAATATTCAACACAGTATCACAAGAAGGTGTACATTTACCACAACACAAAAACAGCGTATTTTGAGCACAATTTCAGGCCTTTTTTTAGCGTACTTATGTTACGCCGTACATTTAGCACGATATGAAAAAGTTTGGATATCTCTGGTCTAAAACAAACGTAACATTTAAACAACATTTAATCTTGCACTGTATAGAATTTGCATATAACAAAAAATTAAAAATAAACATGTCTTCAGATTTACATGTACCACAGTTTGAGAATCACTACATTATGTGATTGAGCAAAACATGAAGAAAAAACATACATTACAAATAACTATTTTCAGGGCAATAGTTTGTTTAATAGTCTTTTTGGCACTGACATTAGTCTCATGTTTCAACTCTTTTCAAAACAACCTCCTGCCTCTCAGATCTGCTCTCTGTATTTCATCAGTGTCACCAGATTACAATATTTGGCTCAGTTACTCCTCCACATTTTTCAAAAGTAGTGAAGATCTTATCGTCTCGTGAAACATATGACAAACTATGACTGATAGCTTCACATTTATGACTAAGGCCTGAGAGATTTCCTGAGAAAGCTTATTTTGAGTAACAGGAAGTGACTAAGATAGCATCACAAATCCTGCCTATAACTTATTTTAATTGCAGTTCATTGCAAAATATCTTACAGGCTTTGGCTGTTTTAAAAGGGCATATATTATGTCATTATAATCTTGCTTCCTCATCAAAAACATGCAGTTGTGTTTTGTTTTATATACACTTGTTCAACACAATAATTGCAGATATTAAGTGGTCTAAATTCTTCTCTCAGTGTGAAAACTTGCCATTTCAACTTGTGATGTCATGAAGTTTTCAAATAGGAAATGCTCCACTGTGTATTTAAACTCCACACACCTTCACTACAATCATTTTAATCATTTCAGCTACGAAAAGGAGTCATTTTGCAACTACAGCTAATGTGTTAGCCTTGTTTAGTCTGCTTTGTGTAGTTCGGGAAATACTGGAACTGAAAACATGACGCACTTTCGGTGCCATTTTTCGGTTCCTTGGCTTTAATTCTCTGTGTTGAGCTTCATAAATCCTTGTGATCAAATCAAAGCCTGAAGTTTACGCAGAAGAATGTCGCCAAACACAAAATATAATCCAAACTTTGCCGTAACATCCTCCTCCTCATCGCCGTTGAAAGCAGAATCCCAAATGTTAACCGCTGTGGCGCGTCTGTGCTGCAGCCAAATAAGTCAGAGTAAGAAATATGTTTATTCCAGCCTTCTTCATTTCTCCTTTTGTCTCCAGGTAAAGAGAGAGGTAAAAGTTTTAATGTCAAAAGCATTTGCAGTGTTTCTCCTTTGTTCGGCACGGAGAAAGTGAAAGTGAAACTTAACTCGGTCCATGTGAAAGTCCACGAACAGCTGATTAATTTGCATGTGCTTTGTTTTGAAAAAAAAACCTTTAAGGGTGCCTCTATCCTAAAACCATTGCAGCAACTGTATAAAAGGTCTGTTAAGGTGATGGCAAACAAATCATATTTGTCACATCATTGTCCTCTTCTGCAGAACTATAAATTGTTAAACTTTGAAAATTTAAAATTACTGAAATATAGCTGTTTGATTTGTAAAATTAGAAATAATATGTCCCCACTATCTCTAGGTGATTTTTTTTTTAAACAAAAAGACAACAATCTTAATACTAGAGCAGCTTTTAGAGGTGATACCATTTAGAAAAACAAGCACAGGTCAGAACTACCTCTCTGTGAGGGTGAGTGAGAGCTGGATAACCTCCCAGACTCTGTCAGGGAATGTCCTTCATTTTATTCTTTTAAAAAACAACTTAAAATGGCTTTTAACAAACCAAACCTGTAAACACGTATGAATTGTTTTATATTTCCTGAAAATGTACCTTAAGATTTTCCTGTTTATTGTAATGCTTTTATTCTTCACTGTAAAATGTACTTGAGACTTTACGAGGACTACAGATGAAAATTAGCTTAATGCTAAATCTTTCATATTTACAAAATTTTGTTGTGTCCATTAATATGCACTGTCCTCTTCAAATAAATAAATAAGGAATCGGTCTCGGTACTTGTATATCGAAAAAATCTAACAATACCCAGCCCTAGTTCTGACTTGACTCAAATTACGTAGATGTATTAAAACACACTTTATTCAACAGAAAAAGTCTTAAAAAAGGTATAAGGTTCAGTTTCCCAAAGTACTTCCCTATGACTTTGCCCCACAGCAGGTCACGCCCCCAAATATGACGCATTACTGACTGTATCTATTAAGACCATCATAAAAGATTATACTTTCTATATATTCTAATGTGACTAAAAACTCACAGAAGGAAATTTAGCTAATATGGGACCTTTAAATCAGTTTTATTAGAATTGTATCATCACAAATCATAACCATCTTAACTTTCCTAACAGCAGGTTGAAGTCCACAGGGGGATTTGATTAAACGTTCCTCAGCCTGGCATCACTTTGGATATATTTTTCATGAGTAAACATTACACTGGTGGATGTGGTAATCGAACATCTGCTGCGGACATTTAGACTCTAATTCAATCGCGGCTGCATTACGGCTGAAATTAGCTCATTTTAACCATCGCCAAATGTGGCCGGTGCGTGACTCAAGCTGCAGGCGATTTAACAAGGAAAACCCCTGAGTCAATAGGAACACGTCTTCTTTTAGATTGTCTCATTAGAGTTACAGTTTGCTAAAGCTTGGGCAAGTCTGTGCTTTTATTATAATGTCTACTTATCCGTGTTGTAGCAATGTTTTTTCATCATTAGCTGACACGTAGTTGTATTTTTGATTGATTCCTACATTTGTGTTTTTTGGCTTCCAGATGGATATACTGTATGTTCTGAATTGACTTACAATATGATCTTGTAGGCTTGTGGTGAATCTGGTATTTATTTAGTAAATTCTTCGGTCAGTAAGAGTTTTAGTCGACTAAAATTTGTATTAGATTTACTATTTTACTATTTACTGCTGCTGTTATACAGAGCAAGAGCAAAAAAAGGAGTGAGTGATTTGAAGATTGCCTTTGTGGCACATTATAGTACACCCATGGGGCTTTGGGGTTTTGGGGGTGTGGCTTGATCTTAACAAGATGCTGTGTGACTGGGTTTGCTCACAGGTTTGGAACAACCCATAGAGCTTCTACTGTGTTCCTAAAAAGCCTACACCAAGAAGAACGCTTTAGAGTTTGGCAATTGGGTCCCGATGGCAAAGACATCACACATTCGGCGAACATCCCTGTTGCTAAGATTGAGCCACTACGACAAATATTTCAAAGCCCTAGGGGTGTACTGTACAGCTAACATGTTGCACTGCATTTTTTTTTTTAATAATCTTTTTGTTCAAAGGGTTTTGTATAAATTCCTAAGCAGTCTTTTTGAATACAGATTAGGTCTTATACATGGTCAGATAAAAAAAAAAATGCTTTCTAGTTTGAAAACTTTGACTGCGCCCCCTATTTTAGTCGACTAATAAACTAAGTCTAAGAGTGTCTGGCAGCAGATCAACTACCTACCGTAAGCGCCTCTTGCCAATTTCTCACCTCTCGCACGTGACTATGCTAGATATCTTAATCTTCTTCGGTACTCATTTTATAGTTACAGGTTCTTGTTATGTGTTGTTAGTTGTTGTTGTTGTTGTTGTTGTTGTTGTTGTATGCTTTTGCAATAACTGTACTTAACTTTCGGAGGAGCGAGTGGCAGATGCAGCGGCCGGGAGGCTTACCCCAAAACTAATTTCTTTGACAATTAATCTGATTTTGATAGATTAGGTTTGTGTCTTTGGTCTTCATTGAAAGCTACTTCCTTCCTGTAGCGAGAGGTGGGCAGGATTAAGTTTTCCAGATACCTCTCCTTCAGTCAGTTAAGAATTTATTTAGTCAATCACAGCTTTACAAATTCATATGAGATCCTTCTCTCCGAAAGTCGATGAATAGTCCTGACAGACGTTCTGTGATTAGCCGAAACTACTGCTGTTTCAGTGCAAACCTAACAGTACAAACAGGCACAGCAGTTTCTAAAATCACAGAAGATTTTAGTTTTCAACCATAGTCACAACCATAAAAGCTTCTTTGTCGCTATGAGAAAAACTGAATTGAATTTCATTATTAAGAAAGCGTGTTCTTATTCGGTGCTATTTCTGTAAACTCGCCCTCACATATAAATGTCATTCTGCTGCTGGTGCTTCAGTGTTTGTGTTTGAGGAGGCCATATGGTCCACAGCAGACTCACTTCTCCAGCAGAGAGAGAGAGAGAGAACCGTGAGAGAGAGAGAGAGAGAGAGAGAGAGAATCGAGAGGGAGAGGGAGAGGGAGAGAGAGAAGAGAAAGAGACAGCACAGCAGACACACCTCTCCAGCAGCGAGAGAGAGAGAACAGTGAGAGAACAGGTCTATGAGAGAGAGAAAGAGGGAGAGAGAGAGAGAGAGAGAGAGAGAGCTCATCCCATCGAGCCTCATTAAGGACTGTGAGAGGAAGAGGAGGGAGCGCTGAGGAAGGCAGGTGGCAGCGGAGGAGTGGGAAGACGACATGAGGAGTTTGGGAATGTTCAGGCTGTGGAGGAAGGATGTATATGAGGAAAAACCCATGGTGCCGTTCGAAATAACATCTTCGTTTTTCCCTTTTATTTTGAATGTAAAATGTTTATATACTTTAGATTCATCTAAAATCCTCAGTCATTAGATTGAAGGTTAACACACTAAATGCAACTATTTCTATCTCTTAAACTGTGAGTCATTTTTGTCTATTTTAGTGCACTTTAGCAGGTTTCTGGTCAAAACTGTTACAAATTGACCAGGCCAGTGCCATTTCTAGTTGTGACGTCCACACAAACACTGTCCTGATCACAAATACCTGCTGTCAGACCAATCACACTGCTGCTCTCCACTCTCAGCCCTTCCTTTCACCTTCTTCTAATGATTTTCATTGTTTGTGGGCGAAGTTTAGGAGCTTAGCTTTTCTCCAAAGAGACTTTTCATCAACTGGATGATCCTTTTGGAAGAAAAGTTAAAAACCATATTGGAACATTCTTTATGAAAATTGAGTTCAATGCCACAATGTGGGAAATGTGGAATTAATGCAAACAAGCGGGAGGAGACTCTAGTCTAGAACATATATGTCATTTTTGAGGAGATTTAAGCTCACGTGGACACTTTATAAAAACTCACATTTTATAATGAAAAAAACAAAAACACATGGCATGCTTTAAAAAGTCATTTTCTTTCTTTCTTTTTCTCTCTCCCTCACTCTGTCTCTCTTCCATTTTTCCATTCTACTCTCTTTCTATCTCCTCTCACTTTCTCTCTCTCTCCTCTCCCTCTCTCTCCAATCTTTCTCTCTTTGTCTCTATCTCTCTTTCTCCTCTTTCTCTCTCTCTCTCTCTGTCTTCCTCTCTCTCTCCCTCTGTCTTCTCTCTCTCTGTCTTCTTCTCTCTCTCTCTGTCTTCCTCTCTCTCTGTCTTCCCCTCTCTCTCTATCTTCTCTCTCTCTCTCTCTTTCTCCTCTCTCTCCTTTAAAAATCAAGGTGCCACCAAATCCTCTTTACATTTCCTTTTCCACAGACACTATTCGGACTCATGACATTTACATTTAGTCGTTTGTTAAAATGTTTTGTCTGCCTGTCCTAAACTAAATATTAGAAATGCTAACTCTACTCTAAGTTCTAAATGATCCTGGATGAACAAGGACATTCAGACATATTACAAATGAATAAAACCCTCTTTTCTGTGTTTAGTGACGTCTTGTTTTGCTCTGTGGTTTCTTCCCCTGATGTCTGCTCCTCTCTTAACCTCTTACAAACCTCCTCCTCCAGATCTAAACCACTTCTAACCGCGACTCAACAGGGAAATCAGCCACTCCACGCGCTGTCATTACGATAGGTACACAGCTTCTTGACACACTCGGCTGGTTGTTGATTAGACGAGAGGGTCATTGTGGTTAAACGCACTTGTGGGTTTGTTTCTGGTGGTATTATTATCTTAGCACTCAGCTCAGGCGAGGTTGTGGTAAGAAATACACTTTGATCATTTAAATATTGTAAAATAGCCTTGAGATGCTTTATGAATAGTTCTGTATTTCTCTGTATGTACTCTTGTCAAAAAATATACATGCTTCATTCATACATATTAGGGAAATTCCTTTTTAAGACTATGCCTAACAGAAATTTGAAATAAAATAATGGTTTAATACTGTACGTAGACAGCGTATGTGTAAAGCTGTTACTAACAATTAATTTTTATCGACTTGTCAGTATTATGTTTTTAATGAATTTACAAATCAAATGTTTATTTCTACTGTGCATTGGGACTTTGTTTATGCATTTTACGTCGTCATTGTAAATGAGAAATTGTTCTCAACTGATATACCTGGTAAAATATTGAATAAATAAGTATTGAATACATTTTTATCCACATCTAGGTTAAACTAGACCAGGAATGTAAAAAGAGAGATTATCTTTTGACGTCACTTTCCTCTCTACTGCACATGCTCCATGCAAAAAGAGGCATTGTTCGTCTTTGGCTGAAGAAACTTCATTGATAAAAACAACAAAACAGGATGTGAGCAGCTGTTTTAATCGGGTCTGAACCTGTCAGACGAATATCTGTCTCCTGAAGCTTGAGACAGGGTTTTTCTCGCCATTTTTCTCCTGAACGTTAAGGGTCGTAGGGTTGAATTTTATTCACAAATATTGATTTAGCAGCATAACTTTTGTGTTTGCACAGTGATAAACTATTGATGTCAATCAGCCACAGCTCTTTCTGCACTCCGGTGTGAAGGCATCTTGACTTAAATGAATCATCCCATCCATAATGGAGACACAAGTGTAACGTGCATGACTGTGTTTGCATTGGCTGAGAACAATTATGAGAACAAAAACTTGATCACAAAAAAATATGGTGACAAAGGGCTTATAGTTGGAGAAAATTTACAATTTCTATTTTATTGGTAAAAATCAATAATAGTTTATGGTTTTGATGTATTTTAGAGTCTGCGTAGCTTAAAAACCCAGTGGAGCACTTCTTGTATTACCCTTTACTGTCATTGCAAGGTGGATCAGAATCTTTTGTTTTATATGCACTAGGGCTGCAACAAAATGTCATTTTAAAATAGTTTAGTTAGGCAATTACTCTTTCAATTAAAGGTTGCATGGAGGATTTTTCAAATCCAACAACTGCTGCTGCTTTTCAAAGGATGCACATGTGTCCAATAGATAACGAGGTACCTCATTATCTATTGGTCAACATTTACTGGCCTCATCATGTATTTTTTTAGCTAACCAATCTATGCAACTGCTTCTGACCAAGACTGACAATAAACATTTTTTGAAAATCCTCCATACAACCTTTAATCGATTGGAATGCAAAGTCAAGTGACTACAAGATTTTTACAAATTTCAATACTTTTGTTACTGCCTTAAAAAAATTTGCCAAAGGAAAATTGTATTGATTTGCAAAAAAAATACAGAAGGACAAGCATTTTCTACTGTACATGAGATAATCACAAAAATATCTAAGTCTAATACATTTCATAGAATTTTCAGATTCACTCAACTCTAGCCATTGATTCTTCTGTTCTTTCTGGTAACATTACACATTTTAGGTTATTGCTGCCCAATTGGAGTCTGGAAACTATAAAGGCCAGTTAAAGATTATTCGATTACTAAATAAGTTGAGATTAATTCAATAATCGATAAGTTGCAATTAACCGAATCATTTGATGCAGCCTTACTATGGACCACAATAAAGATTAGTTACAAAAATCTCAATTACAATTTCCAAATTATATTAATTCAGTCCAAAATGTGATGAAACATGTCTTTAAGCTTATTATTTGAGCTCTATTTTTCAGACAAATGTGAAAACGTTGGACCGACCTGAACCCTTTGTTTGGCCGTCTGGAAAAGCTCATTTTGTGTGTCGCTTTTAACAAACTCAGACAAAGACACTCCTGCTCGCTCTCTCTCTTTCTCTCTCTCTCTCTCTCTCTTTCGCTCTCTCTCTCTCTCTCTCTCTCTCTCTCTCTCTCTCTCTTTCTCTCTAACCCTCTCTCTCAAAAGAATTTCTGAGTAATATTAAGTTTCTGCTTGTTCCAATCTTGCAGGAAATGTATACACCTCCAGAGCTCGCAGGCATTTGTGATTCAAATTTGGGCAAAGTAGTAACTCAATCTGCAGCTGCCTCACGCGGCGTAACAAGAAGTGACAGGAGAGATGCATAACTCTCTCCCACAGAGCAACGACATGCTAATGGGGTTAGGAGGATGCTACTTTGGCTCTGATCTGTGATTTTAATTGAATAAACGGTTGTGCAGCTGCTTTTTTCATTTGGCAACAGTGTGACAAAATTATATGAACTAACATGTCGCTTTTGACTGCAACTTGGCTTCACAGAGCACTTTACACACATGTAGAGCAGTGTTTCTCAATGATTAATATTAAAGGCTGCAACTAACAATTATTTTGGTAATCGATGAGTTCAGCGTTTTTTCTCCAAAGCAATAAAACCTTTCTTTTTTAATAAAACTCCAATGGTGCGTTTGTCCCTGTGTGTCCTTCTGTCTGTCCTGATGCCAAACTGTGAATAGTTTTGTGGTTTTGATCTAAGTTTGGGTTTAACTTTTTATGCAGATTCATTAAGAACAAGTTTTAATGAAAAACTATTGGATTTAATGCTCGGCGGCTTATCATTAAGAGAAACTGTTTGCAAGATTAATCGATATGGACTCATGCAGGATCTCAGTTTAATGATGTAACAACAACAAAAACAACATCTGAAACTTGATGCTTGATGAACGAAAAACTGTGAATATTTCTTGATTAACAGATATTTTGAAGTGCATAAATAGCCCTTGGTCTAACTTTGTCAGAACACATACTCTACTGTTTTATGGACTTTTGCATGATTAGATTTGCAGATGTGTACGTATAAGGCTTCATTGGCTCTCTGTTATGTGTTGTGTTCATTTGTGTGACCTGAATAAACCTTACAGCAGGACACATTTTTTCGAAGACTGTGGTCTCTGGGTCGAATAGTTGCACAAAACGTTACGTGCTTTGACAAGATTTAGGGTTAGGCCAAATATCAACAGCTTTATATCTGCCTCATAATGTAAATAACACTGCTGTAGTCTATGTTTGTATATGAAGGCTCTACCAAACTTCTAAAACAGTGCTGAACCACTATAGGGGTTATGCACTAACGTCTTCTGATCTCAGATTGACATAGGTCACCACATCAGGGGCGTAGTTGTCATAATGACACAGTTGTTTACTCCAAATGCAATAGACATCAGACGATGGATTTTGGGGGAGTCCTGAAGCAATCCTTAAAAAAAAAAAAAAAAAAAAAAAGTCCTCCATTGTCATCTGTTGTGTAGACGCAGCGACGGCTGTAACAGCAGGAGCAGCTTCTGAACCGGTATGTGAGACTGGAAGACGTTAGTGCATAAGAACTGCTAAACAAGAACCAGATAAGTACTAATAAAATCTCAACATCAAACCAGGACTAAACTAGGACCAAACATGTTCTAAAACAGGATTAAACCAAAACTAAAAGAAGACCCAATCAAGTCTAAGGTGTAGTAGCCTAGAGACTCAGGTCATGGACAGAACCTGCTGATGGTTCCCTGAGCGAAGAGATCGAACATTGACGAAAGAAATAAACTGCCTTTGTGTCTTTGGTTGGAGTTCAGGCCTTAAATGTGCAGTTGCTGGTGATATTCTGACTGCACAGTGTGTAGGTTTTAAAGCTGTTTTTATGTCCTACTGTAAAGCACTTGATGTGTCTGTGAAAAGCCCTATACAAATAAAGCTTAATTTCTTTCTTATCAGCTTTTTCTGGTTGTACCTGAGTAGGTAGTAGTAGGACATGATTTCTTACGCTAAGTTTTGCGAATGATCAAACCTGTGTCCAGCTTTCTGCTTTAAAATTTGACTACATTGCCTATTGTACGGGCCGGCTCTGCTCCAATCACGAGCAATCAAACGTTTGTTAAACAAGTGGATGATGTGTCTTGCCTAAGGACACAATGACTGAATGACGCTTAACAACAAACTAGCCTTGGCACTAGAGTAAACTGTCCACAAAAAGTCATTGTAAATATCTTCACAGAGCTACTACGTGTCTTGAGTAAAAGTACCTCCTCTACTTTTGGGGAAAGAGATTGTGTTTCCCGGTCGGATATTTCCGACAGCAGTTTTTGTCCCTGTCGGAGGCGAGGATTCCCTGTGGCGATAATTCACTCCAAGACAAACAGAGCTCACGGCTTTTAGGTGCAGACATTCTTTTACTGAGGTAAGATAAATGACCCGTGTGATCTGTTGTTTGTCCAGTCAATGGGAAGTGGTACAGTAGCAGAATGAAAACAGTCTGAATATGCTCTGAATACTGACGACCGGAATGAATGGGAGGAAGTGGAAGCAGCCAAAAGCAGGAGGGACAATAGGTGTGTTTTGTGCCAGAAGGGCTTTAGCTTCACTCTGACCTAAAATGAGAATATGAGAGCAGCAGTCAGTCGAGTCTTTTGTCAGTGCAACTTTAGACACAGTGTTTGTCTTTTCTAAAGGCTGAACACTTCTGCAGAAAGAGAATTGTGATTTTTCTAAAGAGCACTGTAGTTGTAAATAGATTTATGATTGTAAAAATGCCACTCCACACCATTTTCTTCCAAAGTCAGATTGGGGAGGCAGGAGTCTGAGGAAACTTAGCTTGTCCACACACACTTCCTCCAGCTTTTCCAGGGGAATCCTGAGGCATTCCCAGGCAAGTCTAGAGCCATAGTCCTTATTGCTGCTCGATTATGATGAAAATAATAACACAATTATTCTAACGATAATTTGTTCAGAGAAACTGCAAAGTGATAGTGTCCCATAGTGTTAGTTAGTGTTCTGCAGAGCTTCAGCGGTTCACAGAAATAAACATAAATGTTTTCTACAATTATAAAGAAACCACCACTTTTTATTTTTAAAGAAATGTATGAACAGGTTTATAAGTTACATTCAATAATCACAATTACTTGATTACACCATTTTTGTAAGCGATTACAGCAATAATCGTAATTGTAATTGAAATTCGATTAATTGCACTGACCTAATAGTCCCTCCTCCTAAGTGTCTTCCCCGAGGTCTCCTCCCAGTGGGACATGCCTTTAACATTTCCCCATGACATCCACGAGGCCTCCAAAACAGATGTGCCTCAGCTGGTTCCCCTGAAAATAAAGGAGCAGAAGCTCTATTTTGAGTTCCTCACGTGTGGCTGAGCTCCCCATCCAGACACTCTGTGGTGGAAAATCATTTTGACCGTTTGTATCTGTGATCTTTACTATGTCCCCTGCATATCCACACTGAGGTGGATTGGTGCAGCTGTGAACAAGAACCCGAGATACTTGAACTCCTCCATTTGAGACAAAGAAGAGGACAAGGCTGCTATTTCCAGTTAAGAACCTGTCTGCTTAAAAAAAAAAAGAAAGAAAACACATAGCACACTGTATAAACATGCCCGCATAGTGCAGGTCAAAGAACTAAAAATACACACTAAAAATATGTTTGAAAGTTGAATTTGTGTGATTGTGATTCTTTTACTCCTCTGTCTTCTCTTTTTCTCTTGGTATAAATGTAACTGGTCTTTTGATCCCATATTCTTTTGCCTTGTTCATCTTTGCCTTCACACTCTGATGACTCAGTATGTACTATAGAGTATTTGCTGTACAAGGGTCTAAGATCTCCGCGTTCTCCAGGAAGAACAATGGCTGAAATCTATTTATATCCTGTGCTTTGTTGCCATGAGGAACATCTATTGTTGTTGTGTTTATCCTGCTGTTGTTACAGACGTGAGTGTTTCAAGTGGCCAAAGGTAAATCTATTCAAACCTGGAAATGGGCCTCCGTTCCTTTGTTCTCTTTATAAACAATGACAGAGGGAGAGGTTGAGTGTTATTTTGCACAAAGTTAAGCTGTAAATAGAGATGTTTTGATATCAATAATTAAAAACCTTCTGATGTTCCATCGAAAAGAAATGCCACGTATTATGTTCACTGATAAAAACGTAATGCTCCTGAAATTGGAACATTCTTATCCAGAGTCAAATCAGCCTTTCTCTTAACTTACAACTATAAGAATCCCTCATTTGAATTGGCCTATTCTTTTTTATATTAATACATTATTAGTATTTTTAGCATTAGGTCTCTCAAGTTCATGTTCAACAAAATTATCTTCAAGGAATTCTCAAAACCCAGAATATGCTTCATTCAGATCCTTTTTGCAAACACCATCTTTACTGCTCTGCTCATTTACTAAAGAAAATTTACTCATAAAACCCTATTCTGTTTTTCTTCTGTGCAGAGCTTGTTCTCTCTTAAGACTAGAATCTAAAGGTGCTTTCACAATACACTTTTGATCAAGATTTTGTTGCCTGGATAGTTTGGATTGATCGACAGAGTAACTGTGAAAACCACAAACTGATCTGGTCCAAAATGTCTAAATCTGGTTACTCTGTCGTGAATGCAAATGCACCAAGAGCGGATCCACTGCACTTCACCCAGGCCACCACCTCTCTCTCTTGAAAACATTTGTACATTATTTGCACTCCGACACTTTGTCTGTCACTCACACTGGGTCTGATAATATGAGGCAAGTTGTATGAAAATCCATAAAAGCAAACATAAGAACAGCTTCATGTTTGTTCAAAACAGGCAGACAATTAGGATCCGTGTGACTTCCTGTGTGTGATTCTGCCCCACAGCGCCTCCACAGACGAGGATGTGTTTCTACGACACTGATTCGATTGATGAAAGTTTGTTTTCAATTCAGTCCATCTTTTTTTTTAGGCCCATTTAAAAAACAACAACACGTACACAAAAATGCAGTTATTTTATTTCCTATTTTAGACAGAACTGAGCCAGTTCAAACAAAGTCTGGTTGAGTTTGTATTATGATTGCAGCCTTATTGTGCTCCAAAAGCTCAGAAACATTTTCAATTTGAGCTTTAGATGACTTTAGTCAAGCTATTTTAAGAAACATAGCCGTGAATTACAAAGTATCTTCAATTGATATTGATATTGTTTATCAATAACCACTTTTTTCTTCCTGGAACTAGTTAAACTTCTTGCAAAATTTATATTATTTATCCTGCACAATACTAAGACACAGCAAATGATAGCAGACTCTGTGTGTTTACTTTGAACAGGCTTGCATGGCTACAAAATGGGCTGTTGTTTGCACTCTTTCCCTTAGCCAATATTTTTCATATTATGACACAAAAAGCATTTATCCTCATTCAGAACGTTCTATTTTTCTTTTTTTTTTTTTTTTTCAATTTTACTGAACTGTAAAGATGACTTTTCACCTCCAGAAAGATGCACAATGAGCCTTTAAAGTGACATCATGATGAATTAAGTCATTATTCATGCTTTATTAAGGGTTCACTAAAGCTACTAAATGTGTAGTTCAAAGTGATTGCAAAAGAAATGAATTGCCTAGCATGAGAAAACAGTGCCATTTTGCCAATTTGCGCAGCCATAACGTTTCAGTAATATCCGATTCTTTTTTTTTATCTGAGACTGCAAAGCGTGCTTGATAAATGAGTTTTTTTTTTTAATATTCTAATGTGATCTTATGTAGTGCTAATTCCCACTTGCCTGTGTGTGCCCTGCAGCCTGAGAGTGAACCTGTCACAACATTACATGGGACAGTGTTTATCGTGATACCAGCCGACAGCCACCACCACCACCACCATGCCTCTCCCCCTCTGTCCCCTCTCTGTCCCCCTCGGGACCCTCTCCTCGCAGCTCGCTTTGATCAGCCCGTGCCCCCCCCCCCCTCCTCCTCCTCTCGCCTCCGTCTCGTCTCTCCACCACAACTCTTTCATCTCACAGATATTTAAAACTGGGCTTATGTTATACAACTTACAGACATTATTTTATTAATTAAAATGTGTTTTTATCTCTTGTTTGGGTTATTTTTTTTAGTTACAGGAAGCAACTCTTTGGCAGAAATTGCAAAAAATGGCTTTGCTGTTGTCACGGCAACAGGGCAATCTTTAGCTAGCTTGTTTGCTAGTGATTGTGCACCAAAATTGTTTTGCTTCTCCACATTCTGACTAAGGCAAAAGTATATGCTGTGTTTTCTTGGGAGCTATTTTTTTTTCCTTCTGGAAGCATTTGTTTGGCAGAAATTGTATAAAATGGCTTTTCTGTTGTCACGGCAACAGTGCCATCTTTAGCTAGTCTGTTTGCTAATGGTAGTAGGTTATGCACAAAAATTTTTTTGCTCTTCCACATTCTGACTGAGGCAAAAAAAAAAGACTTTTTGAGGTTTTTTTTTTTTCCTAGCAGCATTTGTTTGGCAGAAATTGTATAAAATGGCTTTTCTGTTGTCACGGCAACAGTGCCATCTTTAGCTAGTCTGTTTGCTAATGGTAGATTATGCACAAACATTTTTTTGCTCTTCCACATTCTGACTGAGGCAAAAAAAAAAAAAAGACTTTTTGAGGGTTTTTTTTTTCCTAGCAGCATTTGTTTGGCATAAATTGTATAAATGGCTTTTCTGTTGTGACAGCAACAGTGCAAACTTTAGCTAGCTTGTTTGCTAATGGCAGTAGGTTATGTAAGAACACCTGATAAAATGTGTTTCTTGGCTTTTGGTTTGCTAAATTTTGCCTCCTAGGAACGTTTGTTTGGTAAAAAATTTATAAAATGATTTTTCTGTTGTCACGGCAACAGTTCAAACGTCAGCTAGCTTGTTTGCTAACGGCAGTTGACGATTTAGGACATTTTTACTGTTAAACAGCAAAAAAACAGATTAAAAGCATCCTATTTAAGCTTAGAAAGATAACTAGTTGAACTGTGTGTGATCCTAAATTATGTGTCAGTGAGAGAAACTGAAGTGCCGTTGTAGTTTTTCTGCTTTTCTGCTACTGTTTACCTGATTTTCTCTTTTTACATGTCACACATAAACTCAATTTTTTATTTATGATTAATCTGTAGCTGTTATTTCAACTTTAAGATGTGTTTTGCAGGAGAAATTTTAGACTTCCTTTGTCTCCCCTGACTTTCACTCATTTTTGCCACTCACTGCTGACAATTCAAACTCTGCGTTGTCAGGCGCATAACCTCTGTCCTCTGTTGTGAGTGTAAGCCGTGGTTGGCAGAGCGGCGCTGACAGGTAAAAGTCCTGCAGTCTAAATGTGTAAGTGTGGTCAGAGTGCAGTGTCTAACATGCAGCTGACAGCTCGGTGACACAAGAGGGGTGAGGGGGGTTTGGAGGGGGGCAAGGGGGGGTGAGGGGGGTTTGGAGGGGGGTGAGGAGGGTCGATGGTCCTGGTCTAGTTGGCACCTTTTCACAACCTACGTCTGGTGTGCACTGATCCTTACACACAATGACTTTTAGACTGATACACGACTGCTGCTGAAGTTGTTTTTAAGTTGAACTATACAAATATTCATATTAAACAAGTTATTTTACCAAGAGCGAAATTATTAGACTTTCAGAACCCAGAAATATCTTGCGTCGAATCCGTAAACCATCCTGCGATCAAATTGGAGTGTAGTGCTGTAGTCAACCAAAGAAATTCTTTCTTCGAATTTGACTAAAAACATGTCCCATCGACCGATTAATCGACTAAAAATTGGGCGTGGTAAAGGCTCTGAAGCTACAAGTAAAGTTGTCAAAAATATTGCAAATCAAAGCTAAAACTGGTGTTGAAACTAGATACTCATTTGAACAAATACTGATAACATTAACGAGACAAAATTTTCTGCAAAGAAAATAATAATAAAATTCTGAAAAGTCTTAAAATAATCTTGAGTTTCATCAAAACTAAAATGTTTGATCATAAACTTGGATTTTGTGTTGCAAATGTCAGTCCACGGAATAAAAATCTGACTTTCTTGAAAAGGCATTCTAATTCTCATTGTGGTATAGAGAATTTTAGTTTATTCCTTTGTATCAAAATCGGGTTGGACACTTGAGTATTGTGACAAATCTGAAAAAAACTCTGCTCAAAAAGAAAATAATATTGTGTAGTTCAGGCAAAAACTATAGTTTAAAGAGAAGCTAAACCCTAAAAAAAAGTTTTTTTGGCTGTTAAACTATGTATGTGGTGTTTAAATAGCATTGTCTACTGTTCTGAGTCATTTTTTGGCATTTTCAGTGCAAACTCAGCAAATTAGCAGAATTCAGGTCAAAATAGTCACAAACTGGCTGTGTCTGTCACGTCAGCTCCAGGTTCTCTGTGACCTCAGCGTGTATTTTCCACTCAAAATGAAGCACTAGTTGCAAACACCTGCTGTCAGTCCAATCACACTGCTGCTCTCCTCTCTGAGCTCTCCTTTCCCTTCTCCCAATGCTTTTCAATGAGTTTGCTGTGTTTGAAATGTGTTTGTGGGTGGAGTTTAGGGGGTGAGCTTCTCTTTAAGCAGAAAAGGAATAAGAAACAGTGTGTTTATATAAAAAGGAAGTTCAGACCAATGATTCAGTTACTGTTGAATACAAATCCCTTATAATCTAAATGAAAGAATTAGTCGACTAATACAATTTTGGTCGACCGATTAATCGACTAAACGACTAAAGAACTACAGTCCTATTGGAGTGATGTATAAAAGGCAAAGAAACTCATTCCTTGTCATTTAAAAGAGCTTAGTCTTTCTACAGAAGTCTGCAGTGTGTCTCAGTCTCAGTCCCTGTGATGATTGGTTCCAGGTAGCAGCCATTTTGCACGTCATTGATTGGCTAATCCATGTGTCAATCACGCTCTTCAGAAGTTGAGAGAAGAAACATGGCGACCAAGCTATATATCATATCTCAATCTATTTTTTGGAATTTTTCAGGCAATAAAGATAGATTTTTTTTCCCAAATAGCAGCTACCAAATACCAATCTGATACAATAATGGTACTGCTTCATGAAATTTTGCAGGTCTGGGTATCGGTTCCATTATATCGATGTAGCCGATTTCATGTTTGTGCTTAATTTAGACAACATTGCGATCGTTTACTGGCTGACTACGAATATCTCATAATGTTTGATATGTTCAGGATATAAGGGTGCATTCACATTACACTTTTGATTCGAATCAGGATTCTTTTGCCTGGATAGTTTGGTTTGATTGTGTAATTGTGAAACGGACTTTGATCTAAAATGTCAAACACTGGTCCGGTTGGAGAAGTCGGTCTCTGCTTAGTTGAATCAAGCCCTGGACGGGTTTACTTGCGTTGTGAACACAAACGGACCGAAAACGGAACAAAACCGGGAAGTGAGAAATAAAATGATTCACGCTGAGTTGCACGTGAGGCTCAGAATCAAAACAAAGAAAGTGTGAGATTGATAATGAGACAAATAATATGCAAAAACACATGAAAGTAACAGAAGGGCAGTGACTGACTTAGTTATAACTAATTATGATCACACGAATGTATGTCACAGTAATCTCCCGTTGTTTATAAAAATAACAAAGGTATAAAACTTAGATGGAAGCAAACCACTGAAAGTAACACTACAGCTCACATTACTGCGGAGAACATGGTCTTTATTCATCCAATACTTAGCTCTGAAGCGAAATGAGCAGATGACAGACCTTTTAGAGGAATATTTTCTTAGATGTGCTTTTTGTTAAGTTTCTGTCATTACTCTGGGCATTTGGAACAAAATCCTTGTCTCGTTAAAGTCTACGTGGTTCGCTCTTCGACTCTTCTTTGCTGTTTGCGTAAAGTGTTTCTGTCCCACAGTGCTTCTACAGGCAAAAGGCAGATGTGTTTCTACTGCACTGGTTCAGTTGGTAAAAGTGTATTGTGAACAGAACTGACCCAGTTTAAAGATACAATGTTGCAGCTTTATTTCTCAATCGAGTCGTATTCGGTTCAGTTTGTATTGCGAATGCAGCCTTAATCTTAACTGCACCAACTTTGATTTGTTTACCTTTCCTTGATGTCCATTTGTAAAGGCAATATATTTTTCAGTGGATGTACTAATTGAGAACTATTGTCCTTTAACTTGTGACTCTACTGTTTGGTCATGACGCCAACAATCATTCATGATTTAGATTGTGGTGTTTCTTCTTTCTAACACAAAATGTAGTTAATTCTTGACAAGCTTTACTAAGTCATTGTCTGAAGTTGTTGCTTTTGTATATATTCATAAGTTATATCTCTTCATAGCTCCCTCAGTGTTGCCCTTTTGCCTGTCGGTGCTTCTGCTGTGACCTTGTGCCTCTGTCAGTGCGCTGCAGCTGCTGTGTGTGTGTGTTCTGTGTGTGTTCTGTGTTGTGTGTGTTCTGTGTGTGTGTAGAGTCTGGGTCCTGCTCGGGTCTGGCCTGGCTCTGGGGCTTATGAGGACTTAGAGCCTGGGAGAGAGCTGCCACTTCAGTCTTTGATCCAGAGAAGCAGCGACGACGAGGCTAAGACCCCAAACACCACATGCTCCTCCTGGGAAGTCTCACCCCTCTCTCCCCTCCCCCCTCTCTGCCTGACTGCTCTGAGGCTGAGGTCTGCACACATTTAGGATTATTGGTCCTCAGCTGAAGAAAAAAAAACAAGAATTCAAAATATTGGAAGCAGAAGTTTGAATTTTGAGTTGTTTTGCCACATTACAGTTTTGTCTTTTCTGCATAATTTACATCTATTTTTAAATCTGAAAGAATGAAACTTTAATTTATGTTAGGTTTGATGAAGAGTGGGTCTGATCTCTTCATTCAAAACAAATGTCTCTCACTTTCTCGTCTCACAGTACAAGATTTATGTGTTTTGCTCATTGCTTCTGCAGAAATCTGAAATGCTTTTCAGTCTTTGGTTTGTTCTTCATAAGAAACCATGTTTGAACATACGATTCCTGACTTTTAGCTTTATCTGTTGTGACACCTGCTTGAATCTGTGACAGTAGATAACGTTAATGTCACACTGTGGAACGCTTGAGGCAAACAGTGTCGTAGTACTTCGTCTAGATCATAAGACCCGTTGCAAGATCATGTTTTTAAGGTCTTCGTCTCATCTCGGAGTCAACCTTTTTTGCATTTTGACTGGGTCTTGTCTTGGTCTTGAGGTTTCCTGGACTGGGTCTTGTCTTGGACTCTAGGTCTGACATTGAGACCACATTTCATGATGACCAGGCTCTGCTAACTTGCAGCAGGAGTCCATGATCCCAGTGCAGTGACATGTCCCAGGTACAGTTTACAACAGGCCTGGGCAATTTTTTTTTTTCTTGCGGGTCATATTCAAACCAGGACAAGAGGTGGAAAGCCAGACTGTGGTGATTGGTGTTGCAAATTATTATTATTGAAGGCACATTTTTGTAAATCATAGGCTATTAAATCTACTATTTTGACCATTTATTGTGATCACATTAGGACAACAACCAACGGCACATGCTCTAGTTGTCAATCAAATAAAGAAAATATAAAGAGTAACACACTAACTGGTTGTCAATAGGCCTTTTCCCACTGTAGGAACTTGTTTCAGTTCCTAGTACATTTTTTAGTTCCAGTCTCCATTTTCAGCGTGTTCACACAGAGCAGGAACTATGAACTGCAGCTACAATTTAGTGACTTTTTTAGCTCCTGCTCTTGGGCAGGTACTTTCAGTCAGACCAGGAACCTTTTGGTGACACAAGCACATTTACAAAGTTAATTTTTTTGGAAACATGGTTTATACATTCTCACATTTAGATAATTTTTCCTTATCCTTAAGAAAAAATATTTAAAAGCAGTAACAGCCGAAATATATGTATTTAATTTGTAAATAGCTTTGCTAACTATTACTAAGAATTACAGTGAATAATTGTAATTTGTTGATTTCAGTGATGTTTTTAGGTTTTGTAGATCCTAGTTTTAACTTGAATTGAAAAAGACAACTTAATGACTTGAGTGGTGTTAGCATCTGTATCTGCATGAGCTGATACAGATGCTAATGCTAGGGCCAGTTGGACAAACTTTTAGAAACTGTTGCTGTGTGAACACAAACATAGGAACAGGGTAGTTCCGCTGACTAAACAGGGGCTAAGGAAAGGTTGGGACTAGTTCTCTCATGTGTGAAAACGCCTGATAAGGACAGCATAACCCTAACCCTGACACTGATTAATGTAGAATATTACAAAGATGGTCTTGATTTCATCTTGATAACAGTGGTCTTGGCTTGGTCTTGATTTCGTCTTGATAACAGTGGTCTTGACTTGGTCTTGATTTCGTCTTGATAACAGTGGTCTTGACTTGGTCTTGACTTTTTGAAGTCTCAGTCTTGTCATTCTATTTGACCCTCAGTGGTCTTGGTCTTGTCTCAGTCTCGGGACACTGTGGTCTTTGACAGGTCTTGGTCTCGATTGGATTGCTATTACACTCACAAACAGTAACATTTCTATCTACACAAGAAGGAAATCCTCCATTAAAAAGCACATGATTCACCTTTGTGCTCAAAATAAATGAAAGCCACAAACATCTTAAACAGATTAGAACTCAAATCACTTCATGTTGCATTACCCGTTTAGCTTCTTCACATTGGCTGCTCACAGTTGCACTTCCTGTCGGCTCAAACTGCCTGTCGTGTCATATATTTCCCTGTCTCTCTCCTCGATGACGTAACGCTCTCCCGAACCTCTCACATGGCGCTAATTCCACGTTTGGCTGTCGGCGGTCACTGAACCGGCGCAGCTAATGCTATGTGGTCCGCCGCGCTCCGTGACATGAGCAGGCACTGACATCCACAGCTGTAATTTTCTCCTCTCTCACCATTTTTTCTTCTGCTTTTTCTTTTTTTTTCCATTCAGTCGGAGCAGAAATGTGAGCTCTGGGCAGTGGAGTTATACCCTGCATTTGCCATTTGACACAAAAGTTGCAGCATGTTTTCTGAATTGCTTGTTCCGAAGTCTTTCTCACTGTGGACAATGTGAGAATGCTTTCACACAGCGCACAATAACTCGCTGTGTGTGGTGTCTATGGGTTTGCTTTCAGTGGATAAGTGCAGCTTGAATTGGCTCTGGAACAATATATCGTTCTGCAGTCTTTTGTTGGATTGTTTTATTGTGAGCGTAAATCAGAAATTATGTCTTGCAAAGCTTTAAAAAGACTTTGTATTTGATGAATCTGCAGTGCTACACTTCGTTCACAATTACAATGGAAAGGAATTCATGTTTGACACAATTAAACATTTGTAAAAATTATGTTTGTTGGTTAAGTTAGATGAAGCTTTTATTAACATCAGTATTGTTTGGTCTGATTGATTAAAACTGGAAGAATTATATTTATTTTTGCAACTGTCAGACTGATAAGATAGTATCTTGTTGTTGTAAACATGTCCTGCAAATCCACTTTAATTCATTCGAAGTAATGTATAACAGTTTTTAATATATAATAACCGTAGGACAACCATAAAGATTTGCATTATGAAGCAACATTACTATGTAGGTTTTTTATTGGTAAATATCACAACATTTAAATACAAAGTGTTGTGGTTAAGTTTGAAAGAATAAATCAGCAAATTTATTGTAAACATCAAATTGATCTAAAACGGCTTGAAAATAGAAACAGCTCTACTGACTTCCTGTTCAAAACTGCAGAACTGATAAGCCCCGCCTCTTCATTTTAAAATGTAACAGTGAGAAGCAAACATTTTTAAAAAACAATTTTTTATTGTTGGAAAGTGACTATGGGACAGTTTTTAACCCTATATGCTTCACTTTGAGTATTAATATTTTGAATTATAACAAGTAAAAACAGACAAGTGGGAGGGGATAGGTGGTAGGTGAAAATAGAGATATCAGAGGACTTGAGCTGCAGCTGAAGAACAAAACAAGATTACTCCAACGTGCTTCAATCTCAACTCTTTATTGCATTAAAACGAGTCGCAAATAACAACAATATTCAGTGAATCATTGTTGTTTTTTTGCATTGTGATTATATCATGACAAGTGTCTATAACCTGAATCTCCACTGTCAAATGTTTGCTAGATCTGTTTGACATGAAGGATGTGCTATAGCAAGATACAAGAAAGAGAACTGAAAGAAAAAAATGGTATTAAAAGAAAATTATAATTTCTCACCAAACGCTGACTTGATCTTGTCACAGACCGTCCTAGACTTCCTGTGACGACATTGAACCGACATGTAAAACGAAGCTAGCAGACGTTAGCAACAGCTGTTTCCTACCACATGCATCAACATCAAATATAGTCTTTCTCAAGGGCATAATGCAGCTAAAATTGGCTAAAATCAAGTTAAAATGTGTGGAGGTGCAGAGAAGTGAAACAAATGCAAATGAGCTGACTACACTCTGAACATCCTGCTTTTAACGGGATAAGTCTGAGTTTTAACCATGTTCTGACACTTTTCTCTCATTAGTTTCCTCTAAGGGGTATTTGGATTGTTTCAGGTATAATTCTGAATAACATTTTCCAACAGCAAAGAATAATAATTTAAAGTTTGGTGTTTACTACATTTGTAAACGAAGCGGTCGAGCTAATCAGTTCTGCAGTTTTGAATAAAAATCAATGGAACTATTTGTATTTCTAAGTAGTTTTAGATCATTTTTGTGTTTTACAATGAACAAAATGTGAATTATTGATACATATGTAGGTTTTTTTTAAAATCTATCCAAAAAGCACATTAATCAAACTAATAGGGATAGAACGAGACAGAATTTTCACGAGACGAGACGAGCCACGAGATTGGGTCCACAAGATCGAGACGAGACAAGATTTTTAAATAATTTGCATTAATTGATTCAATTTAGAATTTAAACAAGGCAAATTACAAAATTTGATTTGTATTATTTATTATTGTTAGTTTATATTCTTTTACCTTCATTATGTGTATCACCTTGGATTTGTATTATTTCAACGATGTGAGTTTTGACTGAACTTGACCGCTCCCCTGTGAGTAGCTCAGACTCGCCCTTCCCGTGAGTAGCTCAGACTCCGCCCCTTCCCCGTGAGTAGCTCAGACTCCGCCCCTTCCCCGTGAGTAGCTCAGACTCCGCCCCCTTTCTCCTGCTTCACAACGCTGCTGCTGCTGACAGGGACCAGACACACACAGATGAGGAGACTTTCCTACTTTTTTACAGTTATTGGCCAAAATATCTTTTTGTGGATCTATTTTAAACTATGTTTAAGTGTGAAAAACACTGCACTGTTCCCGCGATGTCCGCACGTATATTTGACGATTGTATATTTTTCGCGCTAACTTTTACAATGTTTTGGACTAATTATCTCTGTCAATATTGGTCCTATCTTTACGAAATAAAAACTGAGACAGAGTTTAGACTGTTTTCTGTCAGAATAGGTCCGCTACAAGTCTGTGTGTGGAGGAGAATATTTACTACAGCTGCTCAAAGATGCAAAACTTAATTTCATGACCATGGAAAAATCTCACAAGACAGTTCAGTACGTGTGCGCACAGTATCGTGACAGTTTCGCGGCACAAGATCTTGTCCCATCCCTACAAAGCAATATTTAGAGAATATTCAGTTGTTTTTATGACCTAAGTAAGCATGAGTTATGTTTGTTTCCAGTTGGAATGGTCCTTGTTTCAGAGCGCTGTAAATGTGCGTATAATAGATGGTGTGTGTGGCATTGGGCAGAACGTCTCCATAGAGATAAATTACCAGTGGATAAAGAGAAACTGCTATAGGAGGAAAAGGAGGCTTCACAGCTGTTGTCATGCTACAAACACTACAGCCAATTACAGTAATAGTCTGTGTACTATGTGCTGTACGTACATGCTAGTCTAATGGTGTCTTCCCATAATGCACTGCGGTGTAGGTTTACCATTAATGTGGCAAGGAGATGCCACGTTTTTCTGCTTTACTGAACCTTTTTCTTTGGTACTGTATGTCACACTCATGTTTAATACCGATGGAGGCAGCTTAAAGAGGACCTATTATGTAAAATTCACTTTTCTGAGTTTTTAACCTGTTTTCTCATTGTTAGTTTACCCAATCTTGTATTTGAATTGATGAATGCATGTTTGAGTAATCCTGTATTGTCCTGCAATTAATGCTCCAGTTCTCAGAAAATCCCTGTTTTCACCTACCACCTATCCCTGCCCACTTGTCTGTATTTACTTATGATTAATCAAAAATTCTCATTCCAGGTAAAACATGTAAGGTTCACAATTGGCATGTAGCCACTTTCCAACAACAAAATACAGAAATTGAAAAATTTGTGGATAATTGGTGGTGAACAGGAAGTCAATGAACCTGTTTCTTTTTCTAAGCTGATAAACTGGATTACTTTTGTTTTTTACAATGAACAAAATGTGAATTATTAATCAGCACAAGCCATAGTTTCTTCTTAAAATACAGAAAAATCGCATTAGTGAATGCTTTAGTGAATGTTTAGTGCATTTTTTGTTGTAATGCAAATAGGGGAAGCATCTAATCAATGAGGAAAAGCCCAGATCGAAAATGTGTGAAATAGACAACTGTATTTGGTCCAAATGGTAAAATTAAGTACAGAAATTCATTATGCCATACAAAGTCAACCCCATCTCTTGTTTATCCCTCTCAAAGTCTCCACTTAAACAAAACAAGCTCTTTTCCTCCAGTTTGCGTTGCCTCTGGCCGCTGCGCCTGACTGAACTCTCCTCACTCTGTCTTTTACCTTCTCCGTGTTTGTTTTCAAAAGCCGTCCAAGTGCCCTTTTTACCCCTCCGGACAATTCTCGCCTCGTGCCAAGCGGTTAAGGTTAGCGCTCAACGGATGATGTCATGTTTTTTCTGCGGAGGGAGGACACGGATGAATAGGAAAAGACTGGACTTGGGTTTCTTGTAAAGTTAATTTGTGATGTTACGGCTTTCATATGACGAGTGTTAAATGTCCACTGCAGATATAGATATAATATAAGACCTGCATCTCGTAAAACTAATGAAGTGAATGAGGCGTTCAAGTGCTTTGAGCTTCTGCATAATTGTTCTGCTGTAATTCTGGCTACAATAGAGTTTCTTACTCACAGGTGGTCTTGGTTTGATTGGATAAGATTGGATGTAAATATGTTTTGAGGTAAAAGTGGTCGATTAACACACTTCACGCTCTCATAAAGGCTTCCTTTTTGGATCGTTTGTTCCCTCATATGTTCCCTCTATTCTGCTCCTGAAGAAATTTTATTATAATCCACTTCATCTGAGGAATTATAATATATAACAATGTAACTTCAAGATCATGTCCAGAAGTAACTCTGATATTGTTATAAACGGCAGCAGTCTTTTACCGAACAAAATTAGAATAAAATTTACAAATGTAGGCAACTGGTTTATTAAAGTTTTATTCATCTCCAAAGGTCAATTAAATACAAAGGTGAACTTGACTACTAGGAGTAGGCACTGAATGTAAATATTATTGTGATATATCATATCGGACTATGTTGCATTTTTGTTACCACTGCTTCAAACACTTCACATTTGATAAAAAATGCTTAGATATTGATTTTTGTCAAAATCGCGCAGCTGGATTAGTGACTGTAACTCACAAACAAAAATCAAGGTTTTAATCTTTATTTTTATATTAAATACTGAAGGCCTACTCCTTTGTAACGCAGCAATAATGTATTTAAGTGTATATTGCTTAAATGTTTTGTCGAAAACAAGAAGTTAATAGTCACTAAACAGAAGTATTACATTTTAGATCTGTGGTTCCCAAACTTTTTCCTCAAAGCTCCTCCATTTGAACCGGATACTTGCTCTTAATCCAGTTTCTTGTCATATCTGCATGTTTACTAATAAGATTGTACTAAAAACTCCTTATATATTTGAGCTCTGATCAGACAAGGCTCTGGGGACTACTGTAATCTCTGCTGTTCCCAGGTTGGGAACCAATGTTTTAGATATTTCATGGCAAATTACAACATTATTAACCCTTTATTTGCTGGACTTGATCATTTTAAATACAATTCAACAAAGATAAAGACCTCTAGAAAGTCCAAACTGATATCTCACTGTATTATTTTATAAATGCACTGCCCAGAAAACATACTGGTAGGTAATGGATTTAAAGTTAAACTGGCTCTTGGACTTATGAAGTGATCACATTCTATCTACAACAGCAGTGCCCAAAGTGGGGCCCGAGAACCAACCTCGGCCCTCTGAGGGGTTAAAGGGAACCCTGGATATGAAGACAAATATATCTAAAATGCTAGTACTGGTCATGCTTATTAAAATAAATTATAAACAAATATATAACTGCTTATTATTTTTTATAAAATTGTCATTGCTTATGTTGTTTTCAAGCCAATGGGAGCCGCCATTTTGGTTGATGACATAAAATAGAGTTTCCATGGTTACTCCCACAATTTCATCTGTGAACAGTTGAAACAAAAACACCACTGACAGTGTCCCGTTCTTGCCTCTTCCTCTTGATTATCTTCAGTTTTACTAGATTACACATAATTGTTCTGTATTTGGCTTTGCTCCGACTCAAACTGACAAGGTTTAACCCAGGAATTCATGTTGCTTAGTTACCTGCTACTGCCTGTTACCCTGACAACACTATTTTATGTCATAATGTCAAAATGGCAGCCTCCATGTCATTTCTTCATGACACTATTTTATAAAAACTACAAAAACTTCCAAGGTATTTGTCCTGTATTTATATAAGTGATGATATTATAAGTGTTTTAGGGTAAACATGTGATTATATCCAGGGTTCGCTTTAAAATTTGCCCGTGCAGATTTGACTGACTTTTGAGCCTGTGTGTGTGCGTCTTGTCTGGAGCAGGTCTGTGTATGTGTGTCTGTTTAGTGTGTGTCTGTTTAGTGTGTCTGTTTAGTGTGTCTGTTTAGTGTGTGTTTAGTGTGTCTGTGTGCGTTGGCCCTTGGCGTTGTGTTTACCACGAGCACAGAGCGTGACCACCGGCCCACAATGCACTGGGGCGTGTGTGTGTTTGTCTGCCAGTGTATAGAGAGGTCATTAGATCAGAGGCGAGCAGGTGGTCAACCCCCCGTGCCTCCGCCTGCCGCTCCCCTGTGCTGGAGGTGCCCTGGTCAAAGGTCAGAGGGTCAGAAGGTCATGTCCAGGAAAAGGCTGGTGGATAAGAGACATTCCAGTGCAGCCTAAACCGGAGCTGTACAAAAAGGGCTGCGCATGGCGTGTTTATTTAAAGATTAACACCAGTTTTGTGTTTTTATAATGAAGTATTTAATCATTATGTGATGAATAAATCTACTGTGCAAGATTGGGCTGTTTAAAAGTACATTTACTTCAGGGATTTTTAGGTTGTGATTCTCATAAAGTTGTTGCTTGTAATAACTTTCAACTCACACTTATCTTAAAGATGCATTACACATGTGGACAAAAATAGTTGTTTCCCCTCTGTTAATGGAAGAAACACAACAATATCTGAAATTACTGGAAACATACAAAAGTAACAATAAATAAATAAATATATACATTGAAACTTGCAATCAAAATATACCATTAAGTTTGAATTGTTTATGAACAGCATTATAAAAAAAAAAAGTAATGAAACAAGCCTGGTCAAAAATGTTGGCATCCATAACTTAATATTTTGTTGCACAACCTTTTGCGGCAATAGCTGTAGTCTCATGTCTTCTGTATTTTGTCCCATTCCTTGTGAACAAACAGCTCCAGTTGTATTAGGTTTGAAGAGTCTTCTCCATGTTTCAGCTCCTTCCACAGAAGTTAAAATGAGATTGAGATCTGGGCTAATAGAAGGCCACTTCAGAACAGTCCCATGATTTTCTCTGAGACATTCTTGGTTGTTTTGTCTGTGGTTTGGTTCGTTATCCTGTTGGAAGACCCATTATCACAAACTAAGCTTTCTAACACTAGGCAGCACAGTTTAAAATGTCTTGATAGTCTTGAGATTTCATTGTATTTGCACAGATTCAAGACTCTGTACCAGATGCAGAGATCCAGAACATAAGTGAGCCTCCTCCATGTTTCAGTGGGGAAAGTCTTCTTTTCTTGTTGATTTAACAGAGGGGTACCAACAATTTGTGCATAAAGTTCAAGTTCATTTCCGTGGCAACAAGAAAGAGTTTGACCTGCTAACGTTTTTTATCTTATTTTGCACCCCCCACTGTGTTGACAGCTCACTTCTTGTTTGCTTGTCTGTCTTGCAGGTTGATCTCAAACAAATGTAACAACAAATAAGATAAATCCTGAATTCTACAAGCTAACCGCAGCTAAACAGGAAGTACGTTGCCAAGAAAAGTGCAGAATAACGTGAATAGTGCACCTTTAAAGCTAGGTTACTTGAATGTATTTGTTGTAAATTTGTATGTTTTCTCCATCATAAATTACAGTGTTACTGTAGCACTTTGTGACCAAGTCAGACTGCTTTGTACACTGCAAAAAGTTATTATCTAATCTTGGTTAAAGCTACTAGAATTCTTAATATTAAATAGCTTAAATTTAGTTGTTAAGTTGGCTGCATATCTCACTTGCTTGAAGAGAATTTAGCTTGAATCACATAAATTTAGTGAATATGGCAATTAATTATAGATTGAAGCAAGAACAAATTTATTGAAATAAGGCAAAAGCATGTGGAAATAAAAATTATCTTGACCTGAATAAAATTACCAAAAAGTGCAGATTAAAATCCGTATTTCAAGACATTTTTTTAATCTAGAAATACGTTCCCATCGATCGCCAGAAGCAGCCCTCTGATTGGCTCCAGTTCCTCCAGTCTCATTAAACACCTGTAACCCAGTGTTTTCTCTCGTCCAGTTTCGTGTGTAGTGTAAGTAAAGGGGGGGCAGGGAGGGTCACAGGGGGGTTTGGGACAGCCGCTGACAGACGACACCACGCTGGACCGTTTATCTCTCCCCAGATGACATCGCTCGTCACTGATCCCAGAAAAGAACAGACTCGCACTTGACACATTCCTAAATGATTTACGGCGGCTGAAAATATATTTGAGGTTTGAAAACGCATAAAAGAGCCTCCCGAGTGGACTGTGGGAAGTCGATGATGAATATTTCAGCCTAATCTATCGAGCTCAATCAGAGAAGATACAATTTTAATTTTGTTCCTTTATTGTACCGTTTTGGACTTGAAGAGACTGGATAATAGTGTCGGTAATAATATAATCATAACTATTTCTTGTCTAATTGGCCAGCTGACAAAATCAAAAGGCTGTGCTGCCAGAATTAAAAATTGTTAGATTACAATCCTTAATTTGGTCAAACTGTGCAGGCATTTGTGACATGATTTTCCAGTTCCAGTCTCCATTTTTGGTGAGGAAGGGAATAATGTGCCAATATCATATTTTAGTGTTGTGATTCCTGCGTAAAATAATATCACTTTCATTCTCTTGTCACTTTTCCCTTAAGTGTTTGACCATTTTATCTTTTTTTTTTACTTTCTGTTTGACAAATGCATTCAGATGTATTTATTTTACTACTAAAGACTGACAAAATCACAAATTTACTTTTTACAGTCGTATAAAAAATAAAATGTATATATTTATAATATAAAATCACTGCACTAAATATCAGTTTTGCCCATCTTTGTAGCTTCCAGAGAGTGAACTGTATTTTTGTTTCAACCCTGTGGACTTACGGTTTCCCCAAGACCACCGTTGACCAAATATGTGTCAGTAGCTTTTACTCACTGGCGTTTGCTGCCATATTGGCCGTTAGTTTTAGCCTTTTGCTATACTCTATAGCAGGGGTGAGAAGTTATTTTTCCCCAACGACCATATTGGAACCTGGACAAGTGGAGGGCTGGACTGAGGTCATATCATTATTGTAAGCACATTTTTTGTAAAACATGCTTTTTAACATATTTTTAGAAATATAAAAGTCGTACTTATTCTCATGCTTGGGACCAGATTAAAATAGTTCTAGGGGCCACATCTTGTCCCCAGGCCTTAGTTTACCCAGGTCTGCTCTACAGGCTAACAGACATGAACAGTTTTGTTTCCCTCGTGAATCTTTTTGTGACGAGCGGGATGAGCTTGAGTCGAGTGCAGTTGAACGCTCAGGCCTGACCGTTCTGACCAATCAGAACCAAAGTTAAAACGTTTTATATTAAACTAAAAAACGCTTGAACGTGAAAAAAAGTTTATGATGTGTAAATAGTCGAGAATTGCCACAAGATCTGATGGTTCTTGAAGCTGTAGCTGCTGTTTCTGCTGAACACGAGCAGTTTCTGTTTGCATCACGCTCAAGGCAAAAATGCTTTCTGTTGGATTTTCCTGCTGCAGAACCAATGGAGCAGCTACTGGGGCTGAACTGCAACAGCTAGTTCATCCACATTTTAAGAGATATTAGATTCATGGGTTTACAAAAATGACTAAGACACTTTTGTCTGATGTAGAAGAAAACTTTTTCATACGTCTGAATATGGTGAATTACAGGAGGTCAAATTCAGAGAAAGACACTTACACAAGGTCCCTAAGTAAACACAGTATTATCCTTTGCAAATAGAACATAGTGTCACTTTAATGAATGAAATATCTGACTTGGTTTCTTTACATTCACAGTGATGAAGATCATTTCTGAATAATTGTCTTTGAGTTGTCGGTCCTCAGTCGATGTCCTTGTGCAGAGCTAAATAATGAATATATCTTTTTTATTCAACACTGTAAAACGAGAGGGACAGTTAGTGAGTGAAATGCTGACGATGCAGGGTCCTTAACCGTTTTTCCCTTTTTTCATACGTTTACTACAGTGTTTTCGAGGCCGGTCTGGCAGTCAGAGAGTGAGTGAGACAATTATCCGGTGAATCCTTTGCTGTTTTTCTGAGCCGCTGTGAGGTTTTGCTCTGCAGGAGGGAGAATCAGGAAACATGAATCATTTAAACAGTGAGGGCTGCTTCTAAAACATGACCCACTGAGATGAAACAAACGCTAACATGAGAGAATACCGAGAAAGAACAGACACCGAGAAATACCCAGAAATACCAAAGAATGCAGAAGCGTCGTTTAGCCAAAGCATTCACGTGAGACTGAAAATATTAACCTCAAATATCTGTGTTTTGTTCAAATAATCCATCCTACGTCACAGATTCGACTGCAGAAATATTACACAGGTGTACCTTAGACTGGCCACAATAAAAGGACCCTCTGAACATGATTGTACGCAGCATTAAGGTTTGTGAAGTCTATCGGCCGAAGTGTTTTTTGTAGATTTATTTCTGCTAATAAAGATTGCAGATAGATTCAAGTTATTAAGACAAACAATGTAAAAGTGCAGTAACGTCTCATGTTCTAAATATTGATGAGAAATATTGATAAAGTGGTTCATGTCTTTATGGAGTTGATGAAAGGTGAACTAAAAATCTGTTTGGTTTTCTCTATGTAACTGAAAAAAGCATGTTTTTGTTATTTAGATGTCTTTGTTACACTAAATAAATAAGAAAAATGGCCAATTTAATTGAGCAGGCTTGTATGGCCACAAAATGAACTTTTATTTGGCCTTGAGAAGGGCGTCTTCTTGTATGTTTCCATAAAAATGTGATTTCTTAGCTGTATCTTATCACATTAAAGCATAAAACACATTTATTCTTATTCAAAATGTCCCAAAGTATGTTTTTTAATGTTCTTTTTCTACTGAATTGTGTAGTTGAAGACTTACACAGTGCACCTTTAAGTTGAGACTAGGAGTTGGTCAAATTTACCCAAATAAATTGAGAAATAAAATAAATTGAGAAAGACTTGATAATCAATTGTTTGCCAATGGAAACTTTAGAACAGTGTCATTTACAAATGTGGACCTTGGTATTAGGGCTCCACAATATTTACAAAAAATGTAATTGTGGTTTGTCTGTTTGATATTGGGATTTTGATTCAATCTACAGTATTTAATATATACAGTATATGCTTTTGTGTATCTTTTTAACTTGACATTTTGCAAAAAATTGTGAATCGTTAACCATGAAAAATATAAAAATAATCTGCTCCACTGTGACACAGTCTAACAGTCACTTCAGCTGCTCTGAAAGGTTCTATACATTATTTCTAAAATCCCAGAGTGACTCCTGAGGATCATTCTGATGCATCATGGTCCTGGTGACTTTGTTTTCACACAAGCAACATTTACAACATATTTTTTCAACTTTGCTCATGTGTCTGAATTAGCTCTTTTAATGTTCATATTTTGTTGTTCAAAGTAAAGTTAAACCATTCCATTGGTCTGACATTTACAGTACATAAGAAGGCACTTGTCACAAACATTCTGATGTTTACACATTTCTTCAATGATTATAGAAAACAGTTACAGAATCTTGATTGGCCAGCCGTCTGCATCTTGACAATTCAGTTGGTCTGTCACATACAACAAAAAGAAAAGCGAAATGTCACGACTTTTGTGATTAGCTAGGCTAATTGCAGTTGTTAATGTTGCAATATTCAATATCTATATATTGAGCAGCCCGGCTCAACATTTTCAGTGTCCTGCATAATGAGTCTGAAATGTAGAGTTTTAGCACAAAGCCACAGATGGAGAAACATTTGAGGAGAGGAACATGCAGTGTCCACAGAGCGTTGAATGTTCTGTAACATAAGTCGTCTCTGAAGGCTTTTTCTTTGGCCGTACATCAAACTGGATGTACTGCTTGTATTGTGTTTATATTTGTGTTGAGTGTATTTTTAGTGCTGTACTGATGCTGAAGACCAACAGAACAATGAGTGCACTGGCTCTCGCTGTGGCTTGTGTCTAATAGACTTAACATGGAGGAGTCTTCCTCTGCAGGGCGTCTTTGTGCTTCCGGCTGTAATGAGCCAAATGCTTTAATGCAATGACAAACAGTGATACAGAGCTAAGCCCATAATTCTACACGATGCTCAGATAAGCCAGCACCAGGACGGTAAACCTCCAGGAGAATGTATGAGTCGGTTTATATCTGTGCGTTTGGTGCAGAGCAAAGCAGGAACATCATCTGTCTTCATTTGTCGACGCCGCAGTGAAGCAGCTACAACCTATGTTTAGCCTCGTGATCATTTTCAAAGGATAAAAGGCTTTTCTGACCGGCCATTATGTGGTTTTGATACTAGCTCAGCAGAAAACCAACACATTTCAGCGATTGGACGTTTCGATGGTGTTCCTGCAGGGACGTGCACAGAGCAGGGCCCAGGTGGAGCTCAAGCACCTGCCCTCTGGCCCAAGGGTCTTCTGGTCAACTGATTAGTTTTATTTATTTATTTTTCACTTAATGAAAACAGCAATGAGGTGAAAATGTTTGTTTTAAATTGACCACCTACCACATAATATCGCCGCTGCTTTGCTTCTCTCTCTCTTTTCTCTCTTTATTTTTTGAAAATCTGTATGGTATTTGCAAATTTGATTAAAGCTGCAGGTTGATGAAAGCTGATGTCTACATGTTTCATAGCTCGAAATACACTAGCGGCATCCACAACTGTTTTCCAGAAAAGATTCACTGAATTCTAATAAAAGCAGAACAACACAACTCCAGGAAAAGGTTTAGGCAAAATTCACAGACTAAGGCAGCGCTAAAAACAGCAGAGATAGCAGACCTGGGCCTATGAATGTGCAATTAATTGAATTTCAATTCCAGTTATGATTATTGCTGTAATCATTTACAAAAATTGTGTAATTGAATAATCATAGTTATTATTAGTGACTCACAAGTGAGTTCATTGTGCTCAGATATTTCCTTGAGTTGAAGGTCCCAGACTGTTTCTTTACAACTGTAGAAAACATTTACAACGGTCCATTTTATATCTCACCCATTTCATTTGATCTCTTTGCTCTCTGCATTTAAGGAGCGCTACTGTTCTACTCTTTTTAAGCGAATAATCACTTGAATAATCATGATTTCAATTATTCTTTGAATAGTTGTGATTATTATTTTCATCATAATTGATCAACCTGCCTGGGCCTGAGGCTACAAACCTGCAAACATAGCACCTCAAGGCCCCTCACTGACATGTTCCTCACTGAGCAGGACAGAGCGAAGAGGACTGTGTTTTCTCTGAAAAGAAGTGACAGGATTTATACACAATTAATCAGTAGCCATAGCTTTGTCTAAGAAACAACTTTGTTCTAAAGCAGTGGTCCCCAACCTTTTTTCTTGTAAGGACCAGTACAGTTCTTTTCCAGGGACCAGTCGAGTTTGGGTACTGCCAACAACAACCACATGGCTTTTATTGCTTGTGTTTGCTGTTTATTTGTTTAAGTGGCACAATATTTTCATAGTAAAGCGCAAAGAAATAGTGATAAACTAAGATCCTTTGGGCTCCAGACCGGTGGTTGGGGACCCCTGTTCTAAAGTAGACTGTTTGAAAATTACAATCTATAAACTAGGGCAGGGCTATATGGCAAAACATTTTTATCACGATATAAAAGACCATATTTGCGATAACGATATAAGTGACGATATACTGTAAGTTTGCCTTGCCATCTCATTTCTAACATTTCTTTTGTATTAAGTTGTATTTCAGCTCCGTTTTCACTTCTCACATCTTCTCTTGTTCTGTTTTAGCCTCTGCATCAGTGCAAAGTCACTCAGTTCTAGACTTTATAAGTATTTGGTTTCTGCGTGCGTACAATAATATCACCAAATTCCAAACTTTATATCGTCAACGATCTTATTTTTTGGGGGCAATATTATCACCTATGGTATGTTATTGTCCTGCCCTACATAGCCCAGATTGCAGGAAATTACATTTATTTTAGCCAAAATTTCCTGAGGGAGGACCCCCAGACCCCCCTACTTTATATTTATATTTCAATCTATACCATTTTTAACTCTGATTTACGCTTGGTTTGTAGAAAGTGTTGCAGTTTGTGAGAGCGCTAAATAAAAAGAAATGAAAAAACAATCTCAATCAATGTTTTTTAAATAGTCCAACTTTGTATGACAACCCTAGGTGTCATTTTTTTTTGGGGGGGGGGGGTGAATTGTTAAACATTGTGAAACCCAGAGCTGTATTTGTTCTTCCTGCTCATGTGGTGCAGCTTTAAAACATCTCATTACAATCTCCAGTCACGTTCATTGGCCTGAGGCTCAGTAATAAATGTGCTTAATCACTTTGCACAAATGTAATATTAATTTATGAGGCGACAATGAAATACCAAGCCTCTCGCTGTAGGTCACAGGAATCATTCACAAACCGGATACAAATATGATCTACACACCACTGAATATGTTTTGGTAACTTAGCTATGGTCAGTTTAATGTTGAAATGAGTTAAAACGTCACGTCTGCCTTTCTTATTAACGTCTAAAGTTGATTTAAAACTATGGCAGACAGACTGTAGCAGATGGTCAGTCCTGGATGAATGCACTTTCAGCTTTTGATTAAATTAAACCTGGAGAGTTGACATGTCGGAAATGAACTTATGTTTTTGGATTTGTGCGGCGAAAAGATAAAAGGGTTTGAGCTTAGTTTAAGAGATTGGTCTATGTCTGTGAGATGTGGTATTGAGTGAGGAGAGGTCTGGTTTATGTAGAGCGGTAGAAATTGTTGGTCGACTAAAATCTTGTCCCATTAATCGACTAAAAAGGGTCAAAGCTCTGAAGCTAAAAAGTATGTTTTGATCTGACTGTGTATTTGACCTAAACTTTGCTCAAAAATACTGAAATTGGTTTTGGAGTTGACGAAAAGCCAACAATTTATACAGAAAATGAATCTGACCGCCGATAATGCAGATAAGACATCATAATCATAATACTGTATATGAGAATATTTTAAGATTTGCCAATAGAACACCATAAATTAGTCCTTATTCCAAGTACACAAGTATTTTTGCTGATTTGAAGTTGGAATGAATGTGTATTTTTCATATTTTAAGTGAAAACAAGGTATGTTATGCTTGTTCTTACGGAAGTCCAGAGCTGCCATTGTGGAGTAAACATTTTTTCCAGCTTTTCTCGTTATAACGACTTTATATTTACGTTCAAACGACAATATTCTCGCTATTACGACGAAGCTAGATTTGGGGTTTAGCGAGGTCAGTTCTGGGTTAAACCAGGTCTGGCAGTCCCACGAAACTGGATCACTTCCTATCGGGGCAGATCTCTATGGCAACATGCGGCAAACTCACAACCTGCTCCGGACCTCCGGACCAGAGTTCTGAATAAGTTAAAAAGACGAGGCGCTGGCCTGGAGATGAGAAAGGGCAGCGGAGAAATGAGGAAAGACGAAAGTTGGCGTATTTTATACCAAAGCGATGCGCACGTATTTATAAAAAGGAGCCATGAGATCTTATATGTAGCAGTAACACTGGAAGAATCCTGTTTAATCTGTGTAATGATTAAACGGAGAATCATGGGAAGGGCTGTCTATTTTTCATTAAAAGTCGTTTTAACGAGAATATATTGTCGTTTTATGTAAATAAAAAGTCGTTCGAACGAGAATATATTTTCGTTTTAACGTAAATTTAAAGTCGTTATAACGACATTATATTCTCGTTTGAACGTAAAAAAAAAGTCGTTTGAACGTAAATATAAAGTCGTTATAACGAGAAAAGCTGGAAAAAATGTTTACTCCACACTGGCAGTTCTGGACTTCCGTATGTTCTATTGGTAATAAACCAGTCAAAATCGACTTTAATCTGTCGAATAGGGCTTCTTTCAGACTCAGATTCACTTGTTCTAATTTAAGATGATCAGTGTAAATCCTCACCGTCAAAATAAAGGAATTAATCAACTAATAATTATGTTGGTCGACTAAGAATGCATCAACCGATACTGATTAATCGACTAAAGAACTGCAGCACTAAGTTTACGATCAGAATAACTCATTTGACCAAGTTTTCTTTTTTCACAGTTTTTTTTTTTTTCTGTATTGTGAATGTTCATAATCACCTTATCTCTTTCAATGCAAACCATACTTTTCTCTCTCAGTAGTTAATTACCTCTTAACTTTTTAGAAATGAAAATTGTTAGTTTAGGGAATGAATTACTGCCTTTACATTGCTTCAGCCGTGTTGCTTAATATGATGCAGTCATTGGCAAAGAATGGTTCACTTAAGCTTTTAGTGTAAGTCTGATTCTTGTGTGGCTGCGCCTGATCATTCACAGCACAAAATCACAGAGTTTAGACACACTAGAAAAACTATAGCAAATATAGCGAATTATCTAATACAATGCAAAGGAAATTACTGCGTATCTGCGTGTGTGTAGCCTAGTCAAGTGACACACCGCGCAGGATCTACAAGTTGTTACTCAGCATTAAGATGACTTTCAGAACAACTGGGACAGACTTCGGGATTCGGGACACATGCTTACATTTCAGGACAGTCCTGAATCTTTCAGAATGTCTGGCAAGTTTAGCAGAGCACGTTGGCAATTAAATGTGGTCTCTGTGTCAGGAGTGCATACAGTATACCACAACATCACAGGACGAGCCCGATCTCACAAGAAAGCGTACATTTACCACGACATTACACAATATGTAAATGAGGTATGATTAGCACAAGTTTATGGCTGTCCTGCGTAATTATAGTACGCGTCACAGTCCCCATTCATTTCAATGGTGGTTGTTAAGACGTGTTCTTATTTATGAATATTAATGAAATCCTGATTCTAATCTTAACCTGCCCCAAGCCCCAAACCTAAACTTACCCATTTTAGTAACTTTATGCCTGAACTTACCCGTTTCACTTGAAAAAAACATCCCCACGTGGCTGCAACCAAAACTCATGTTTTTTTAACGCTGTGAAATCTCGTGTCATTTTTACGCTTTTTCATATTGTGCTAAATTCACCGCGTAACATAAGTACTAAAAATATCTGTGAAGTCGTGCTCAAAATACACTGTTTTTGTATCGAGGTAAATGTAAGCTTTCTTGTGAGACTGTGTTGCAAAACCTTAAAAAAGTTATCTTAAGACCAAGACCAGTTTGAAGCACTACTACACCTTTTAAATAGTCATAACTACACTCTTCTTTAAGATGATTTAGCACACATTATTAAGTTCATTCATGAGAAAATCTTTAGTTTTGGGCCCTGTCTGTCATTGACGAACACAATGTGTAAAACTCATCTCATGGTTTTCCAATACATCAGATGAGCTTAAGCCTGTTATTAATCTCATTCAGATTTTAAGATTCTCTGAGGTGACAAAATACATAAGGTTTACACTGAACATGTGTGTTAGCGCTAACGGTTAGCTCACTGTCATCGTTGACCTTACTACCTTGTGTACAGAAATAATAATTTGTTTATTCGTTCAGGTCAACCCACACTGTGTAGCATAAACGCAGTACAATGTCATCTCAGAATTGGTAAATGCAAATTCTCTACTTAAAATCTCAAACAGTGCACTTTTAAATAGTCCCAAAACTACCCCTAACTCCATGCATTCTCATTACTGTCGATCTCTCACATAGAATAATAAATACCTCTAAGATTGGCAAAGTGACTGAAGGCAACTCTACATTTTGGCCTCTTTTCTAACTTTTAAACTTTCCATCTAAAGGTTGTTGGCCTCCATTTGTGAGTAAATCTAAGCTAGTCTGATAAGAGAAAGAATGGCCCCGAGTTTTGCAGAGGAAATGAAGTCAACTTGGCCCAGAGTGAAGTGAGTGAATTTATATTCTGTTTAAGTCAAAATACACACACACACTCTTCTAACTCTCTCTCTTCCTGCTCTTGTGCTTTCTCTTTCTTTCTTTCTTGCTGATTCTTTTTTTTCTGTCTTGTCCTTTCTCTTTCTTTCTTCTTCTTATCCTGCCCTTTCTTTCTCTCTCTCCTTCTCTCTCTTTCTTTCTTCTCTCACACTTTCTTTCTTGTCATTTCTGTCTCTCTCTTTCTCACTGTTTTCCCATGATTTGTCTTTGTCTCTCTCTTGTCATTTCTCTCTCTCTCTTTTCTCTTTGTCTCTATCTCTCCCGTCTCTCTCTTCTTTTGCTCTTTCTGTCATTTTCCTTTCTCTCTCTAACCCTCTTCCATCATATCTTTACTTTTCTTCATCTCTGTCTCGTCTTTTCTCTCTCTCTCTCTTTGTCATCTTTGTCCATCTCTCTCTTCCCCCTCACTCTCATATTTCCCTCTCTCGTCCCTTTTTATCTCTATCTCTTTCTCTCTTTTCCTCTGTCTTCTGCTTTCTCTTCTCTCTCTCTTTCATTCTATCTCTTGTTTCTCTTTGTTTCTCTTCTTCCCTCCATTTCCCTATTTTTTTTATTTCACACTCTGTCTCTTCTTCTCTTTTTCTTCTTTCCCCTTCTGTCTCTTCTTCTTCTTTTCTTCTTCTTCTTCTTCTTCTTCTTCTCTTCTTCTTTCTTCTTTCTTCTTCTTCTTCTTCTTCTTCTTCTTCTTCTTCTTCTTCTTCTTCTTTTCTTCTTCTTCTTCTTCTTCTTTCTTCTTCTTCTTCTTCTTCTTCTTTTCTTCTTCTTTCTTCTTCTTCTTCTTCTTCTTCTTCTTCTTTTCTTCTTCTTCTTCTTCTTCTTCTTCTTCTTCTCCTCCCTTTCTCCTCTCTTTCCCCTTCTCTGTCTCTCCCTCTTTTGCTAGCTCTTTCTCTCCCTCTCTCTGTGTCTTTCCTTCTCTCTCTTTTTCTATCTATCTATCCTTCTCTATCTCTCCCTCTTCTATCTCTCTCTCTTTCTCTCTCTCTTTCTCTCTCTCTTACACAGCTTAGTTTTGTGGTTATAGCTGCTGTTGTAGTGTATAACATGGCACGACTCTGATTTCCTGTGATTCTGTTTCTCTCTCTTTTCTCTTTCTCTCTCTCTCTCGCCCACCAGAGTTCCCCTAACTCTCCTGTTTGATGTTTTCTCAGCATCTCTCTCTTTTTTCCGCGCCTGGTCGTAACAGACTTACAGGATGCTGCCAAAGCAAAAGAAAGTCCCTGATTGGACGATAGACAGGAAGTGCTTAACTCTGTTTCCTGTTTGTGTCTGGCATTGTGCTCCTGAGAGGTCTGGGCAGGACGTGTTTGCGTGAGAGAACCACTGCCCTCAGGAACAAAAATACAGTTACAAGTGTGACATAAATAGTGTCAAGATTGAGATAAGCAGTGTTTCTTTAAGAGAAAGTAATATTTCCTAACTAATTCCAAATCTTCAACCACAGATACGTTTTTTTTTTTTTCTTTTCTGAATTTATAATGGGTACGTTTAGGGCTGGGCGATATGGCAAAAAATTAACATCACAATTTTTTTGGAGCCAGATCATGATTTTGGTTTTATAACGATTCTCGTAGACCGTTTATTTTCCTTTTGTCTTTGAGGTAAATACAATTCACATCAACAGGTAAATCCAGCTGTCAAAATCAGATCAGTGTTGCCAGATTTTCAGAGAGAAACAAGCGACCTTAGTCCTTCAATAAAAAGTTAATAAAATTATTCATTAATTAGAACATTGTGTATGTGTTTTTCTTACATTAGTTGCAACTTTTAGACATGAACACAAACTAAAAATTTACGTTTCTGTAGTATAAATTGATATATTTCCATAAATAAAACCTGAAAAATTGCTAAAACTAAAAGCGCACTCCAAAAGAGACTTACAAAGAAGCCCAAAGTCGCATACACATTTGGATTTAGCAACTCTAAGACTATAGTTTGGAAAAAATTGGTCTATATTTGAACAGACAGATGCATCAAATAGAGAAAAAAGAAATCATGTTGTGACGATTTCACCAGAAAAGCAGATTGTCACAGAAATGAGCTCACGATTCAATTTTCATCACAATATTGCCCAGACCTAGGTAAGATTCTTGTTTAACACCAAATGGATCTGTGTTCAACTCTGATTTGAGTTTTTCCACTTTATCCATCTGGAACCTCCCACTTAAAGCGTTTGGTAAATGGTGGGACATTTACTCTGAGCTGATTGTGTGTGCAACCAACCTTAGTTTGTGTTTAACCAATCACAGCAACCAATCGTACTGTATATCCAATCTGCACATTGAATAAAATAAGTGTCACTTTTCTTTCTTTTTATTTCAAAACTCTGCATTGCTAAAACAGAATCAACAGCAGCAGAAACACAAACATCTTTGCTTTGCTTGATTCAGGCTCTACTTGCTGTGGTCTTTGCTAACAACCCTCACCCGCTGCATTGTGATTGGGTCCTTAAACCACTGGATCGTACAACAAACCAATCAGGCTGGTGGAGGGCAGATGGATTTCTCTAGAGTTTGTGAATTCAGAAATATATGGCCGGGTCAATTCTTGTCAAGATTATACGAGATTATGATTAGGGATGCACCGATCCAGCTTTTTCAGTCCCGATACCGATTCCGATACTTTGGCTTTAAGTATCTACCGATACCCGATATCAACCGATACCAGTGTAACGACTGAAACTGCTTCTCTTTCTTATAAATACATGAGACATTTGGTCATATAGTGTTATGTAACTGTTATTTATAGTGCAAGCCACAACTTAAAAACTTAATCTGAATAAAATGTCCAATAATAGGAGATGTTCTGGATCAACACCAACTTGTAAATTAGTCACATTATGTCCAATTAAAGGCATAACTGGGATATCGGCTGAACCAATATCATGGAGCCGATACCCGATCCAGCAAAATGTCCTGGATCGGCACCGATATCCGATCCCAGTATCGGATCGGTGCATCCCTAATTATGATTATGATAATGAGTCAATAGGAGTTGGAGCCAAAAACGTGTGGAGCATAAGAATCTAGTTTCATCAACCTAACTAATTTTAATACATTTTGACAAAGATTATAATCATAAAAATAAGCTTTCAGACTTAATTTCAGAGGTTGTCTTAAATTGTTTCTCAGACTGTGTGAAGCAGACAGACAGGTCAGTGTGTTCAGAGACAATGAGTTCTTTTCTGCTTTTTCTCTGCTCCTCACATTTGTCCCACAAACATTTATATTAACAGAGGATGTTTGCTGTGATGCCTCATTGTGACTGTTTTGTGTTTTGCCGTGTGCGCTGTGTAAAAACATCGTTGTCATTCACTCTGAACTATAGAGGGATTATCGGGCGACGTCACTTTCCACTTTTACTGCAGAAAGAGACGCCGTTCATCTGCTTAGCTATGGGGAAACTTTTTTGATTAAAACAACAAAACAGAACAAGAGCAGCAGTCTCGATCAGGTTTGAACTAGGGATGGGACGATATTAAAATTTGCACTCACGATTATTGTGACAAAAATAATCGCGATTAACGATATTATCACGATAATTTACAAAATGTAAAAGTGCACAGATTTAAAATCACTGAAATATTTATTAGCGCACAATATGTATGTGTTTGAACAACTACTTATTATATTTTGGTCTATGTACAATCAACAATGATTCAAAGTGAACAAATGTTTACAATATTGCGCAAAAATCTACTAATTTTGTCTCAGAGTCATTAATTAAGTAATTAACTAACACATTAACCCTTTCTTTGTTTATCCATAACACAGCTTTTACTGGGTCAACAGCAGTCAGATTTTAGATGCCCTTATGAGCGCGCCTGATACTATAATTGTGATTGAGAAAATATGCCACCTAATTATTGCGATTAGTAGTAATATTGTATATCGTCCCATCTCTTGTCTGAACCGGTCTGACAGTCGTCTGTCTCCTGAAGCTTGAGACAGTGTTTTTCTTGCCGTTTTTTCACTCACTTGAATGTAACTTTTAAGGGTCGTAGTGTCAAATTTTATTCACAAATGTTGATTTAGCAGCATCACTTTTGTTTTCACACACTGATAAACTCTTGTAGTTAACTGACTTGACTTGTTTCCACGGCTTGTGTCAATGAGCTCTTTCTGCAGGTCAGGTGCACGAACATCGCCAAATGTTAATGAACAAACAATCCCTCTATTGGATTTGCTCTAAATGCAGCAGCTTTCTTCTGTTTGTGCAGTGAATAAAGCTCCTGCAGTTGTCGTTACTTTATTCTTGCACCGCACAACTGCCACAATCAGCCACAAGTCTCAAACTTTACCAGAGCATTCAAATCTGTGAATTATTTTTGCACATCAATGGCCAAAGACTGGCAAAAGCAAGAATCTGATGTTGACGAAAAGTGGATTGCCACAGTTAAACAGACTAAAACTGAGTCGAGACGTGTATTAATTAAGCTGCCAATGTACTTTGCCATTGATTATGAATATATTTTATTTGGGATAAGAGTTAATCATCATTTTAAAGTGATTCTCGATTGTATAATGGCAATTCAATGCTTACAATTACTCTCTTAACTAAGCAGAGAGAGTGGAATGTGAGGAGAAACTGATTGCAGAAGCTTTTCAAACCCGTCTTTGCATAATTCATGGTTTAATAAAAGCACAAACTAAATTGAAAGCAATGATTTTTGGGCGTTTATGACATTGACCTGAGAGAATACACCTCTGTCAAACAGCTTTAGACCCACTTTGCAATCAACGTATTTTACTTTTGCCAAGTTTCCCTCGAAGTGCATCTAAACTATCATTCGTTAAAATATTTTGTACATTTGTTTGAAGTCTGCAGCCAAAGCGTAAGAAGATCCCGGTGTTCTGTGTTATCCCGAGCTGTCAATCAAACTCGCAGCGTAATGACTTCGCCATGTGTTTGGACGGGAGATTTCCCATCACATCCAACTTTTCTTCCTCCGTAGAAACAATTCCGTTCTCCGCAGGGATTTGCTACAATTTCACGTCTCCTTGTCAAACTTTATTGGAGAAGTCGTACTTAAAACTGACTCGCCGAACCGCAGCGGTCGCTACAGTTTTGGACGATTGGAGATGGTGGGTTTTGACGAGCGTGACGTGTTCCTCTATCTATAGCTCAATGACAGACGAGAGGTCAAAGGTCAAGAGTAACTAGCAGCAGCCTGTGAGGTCCGACCCTCGTGGTGAACCGTGTGACTGTTACGAGAGCCAGGCCTGTCAAAAGAAACGTTTAGACTTGTCACTCCAAGAACAACTTTGGTCTGATATTACCCCATGTTCTGTGCCACTGAGAAAGTGAACAGGAGGAAATCTAAGTCTGTAAAAAGTTTGATGTGTGTAGGAGCAGAAAATTTAGACATGCTTTATAGATGAAACTTTAGTAAACTGGAATTGTTCAATTTATTCTTTAATGTTTTGGACTTTTTACTAACAACCATTCCTACTTAAACCCACAAAGAATAAATTAAATATCAAGCCGTTTTTGTAGAGCTGAAGTGCAGTGTTTGAAAAGTATTTTGTTTTCCATTTGTTTGCGGTTGGGCATTACGGCAAAAGAAAAGAAAAAAAAACGTATTCGTTTTTATTACATTTGATATATTGTGCATTATTCTGTTGCTTTTGAGTGGTTAATGAAGTAATATTGTTCTTCTGAAATTGTATCTTCATTCTAACAAAGGCTGACTAATAGATCTCGGCATGAAACATAAAAAGACAACTGTTTTACCAACAAGATCAGACTAGATCTGATGGATTCAGTCAGTGTGTTCTGCCGACGTTTCGTTGTAGATTGTGACTCCCATCGGGTGTGATTGTGGGCGGAGACAATCTCTCACAGTCACCAGGCAAACCCAGCCAAATACATGAAGAAGTTCATAAAACAGATTTAATTATTTTACTAACAAGACTATCTGCTGGAAACGTCGGCTGAACATACTGACTGAATCCAACAGATCTAGTCTGATCTTGTAAGTAAAATATTTAAATCCTGGATGTTTTATGAACTTCTTGTAAAAGACAACTGTTGTCATGGAAATAAAGAGAAATTCAGCATTTTTGCATTCGCAAAATTTCCATATATACAGTATATACATTAGCCAATAAACATAATGAACAGTGGGCTCATAAACAACTAAATCACTGTCTGTCTGTCGGTTGGTCGGTCTGTCGGTCTATCTATCTATCGATCTATCGATCTATCTATCGATCAATCTGTCGATATCATCGTTTTGTCAAAATGTTTTGTTGTTGTTTTTTTTGTTGTTTTTTAATGAAAGCTAGCTTTAGCATTTTAGCATTTTACAGTCTCCTTTGGTTTAGCATAAATTCTATTATCTAATGTCACAATCCCAAGCTTTATAGGAGAAGTCAAAGTGTTTGACCATATCACTGGAATAAACAAAGAAATAATATTGAAATTACATTATTATCACCTTGGCACCCACTTCTATTTTGGTCACATCTGCCTGCACACTTAAAGCTAAACATTATCTCATACCTCTGCAAAGCTCATGTCAAAGTGAAACAGCTCTGTGAATGACTTCCTTAACACTGTATTTAAAGTGTCATTACTGCTGCAGCTTCTCTCATTAAAAGTAAAGTTTGAGCCTGAAGCAGGACATTAGCATCAGCTCTGGTCTCACTGTCTCTGCCCTCCGGACGCTCGAACGCCGAAGTAACGATGGAGTTTGTGAAGACGTGTGAAGGATCTGTTTGTGTTTTAGGTTTGATTGTTTGTGTGTTTTTTAGGGGAAAGTGGTGATTTATTTAAAGAGAGATAAGGATTTGTAAGAAAAGTTCAACGTCGTTACTGTAAACCTGCGGCGAGTTTGGTTTCAGAGCGGCGCACGCCAACGCTGCTGCGGTCTGACACCTGCTGCTTCTGTGTGTGTGAGAGAGAGAGAGAGAGAGAGAGAGAGAGAGAGAGAGAGAGAGAGGGAGGGGGGTGGAGAGGGAGAGGAAGAAGGAGGGGGGTAGAGAAAAGGAAACAAAGAAAAGGAGAGAGGGGGCAAGGGTAGAGAGAAGAAGAAGGAGAGGGGTAGAGAAAAGGAGAGAGAGAAAGGAGAAAGAAAAGAGAGAGGAGAGGAAGAGAGGAAGAAGGAGGGACGATAGAGAAAATGTGACAAAGAGAAGAAGAGGGAGAGAGATGGAGCAAGGGGAGAGAGAGGGAGGGTAGAGATAATGAACAAGAAGAAGATTGGAAGATAGAGAAAAGGGGAAGAGAGAGAGAGAAGGCGAGGAGGTAAGGGTTGAGAGAGAAAGGGTGAAAGAGAAGAGAGGGGGAGAGAGAGAGAAGAAGGAGGTGAGGGGGAGATAGAGAAGAGAGAGAGGGAGAGTGAGCCAAGGGGGGGTGAGAGAGAGGGGGGTGGGGTATCGGTAGAGAGAGAAAGGGGATAGAGAAGAGAGGGGGAGTGAGGGAGGAAAAGAGAGAGAGAGGGAGGGTGAGAAAAAGAGTGAGAGGAGAGAATGAAAAGGAATTAGATGGATTGAAATGAGAGAGAGAATGAGAGAAAAAAGAAGAGAGAGAGGCTGGTGAAGAAAAGGTGAGAAAGAAAAGGGAAAGGAGGGCACAGAGACAGGGAGAAGGAGAGAGAAAAGAAGAGAAAGGGGGACAGAGAGAGAGAAGTTGAGAGTAGAGGGAGAGAGAAAGAGAGGTTGGACAGAGAGAGAAGGAGACAGACAGAAAGAGAGAAAGAGAATGTAGGATGCAGAGAGAGAAAGAGAAATAAGCAAAACGAGAGAGGGGGTGAGAAAGAGTGAGAGAGAAAGAAAGAGAGCAAAGAAGAGACGGAGAGACTGGGGACAGACAGAATGAGAGAGAAAATAAGAGAAGGCAAAGTAGAGACATAAAAGGAGCAAGAGAGAACAAGAAAGAGAGAAGGAGAAAGAGAAAAGAGCAAAAAGAGAGAGGGGGAAGAGAGAGAATATGAGAGAAAAAGAGGGATAGAAGGGGAGAGTAGAGGGAGAGAGAAAGAGATGGATGGAGAGAAGGACAGAGACAGAAAGATAGAAAGAAAAGAAGAGAATGCAGGGAGAGAAGGAGAAAGAATAGAGCAATGAATAGAGCGAAAAAGAAGGAGAATGAGATGATGATCCAAACAATAATAGTATGTTTCTGTTGAGTAAATAAAAAACATATTCAAGAAGTTTATATTCTGATAAAAGCTGCCTAAATCATCCCAAACACTTGATGTAATAATTTTCCATTTCCTTCCGTTTCATGAGGACGTTCTGATTGAGCACAGCTGGTCCGGGTCAAACCTTTCAAAACATCACTTCCCACAGTTTGGCCCGAGCTGTCAATCACAACAATCCCAATTTTTTTCCAAAGCGGCGAAAACAGGAGGATAAAGTGTTGTAGATTCCCACTGAACTTAAACGCACCGCCTATTGTCATGAGTCCTGCAGGTTTTGAGCCGCTCCGACCACGATCAACCTTTAAACAAAGCTCTGTAACCTTTTCCGTCCGCTCTGTGGCCTTTGTTTGTTTTCAGATCATATTCCTCTTTGTGTGGTGATTTTAGCTTGTCCTTTCACACCCCACGTACTTTAAAACCATCGGAGTGCCAGGTTTTTCCAGCAAAATAACGAGAAGACTTCATGTTTGGTTGTAATTGAATTTAAGATGTTGTAATTGTCCTAAAATGTGATCATGTTAGATGCCATTTTTGGTTTTTTTGTTGATTTTTTTAATTATACAACATTGTCTCTCTTTTTTTTCTGTTTTTTCTTTTCACAAATAATTCAAGTTGAGTCACAATTGAATCTTAATGTTTGCTGATGAGTCTGTCTCTAAACATCAAATGAATCTGATTGGTCGAAGCATCTGAACCTGGAAGTAGTTGAAAAGTCATGTTTTTGTTGAATACAGTTAGGATAACAGCAACAAAAGGTTTCCTATACAAAAAGACCCACATTTCCTTTGGTTTCAGGTTTTTTAGTCAGTATAGTTATTGTATTTTGGTTTCAATACAAGATCGTACCGGCATGCCAAAGCCGTATGTAGTCAGATCTCAGAAGCTAAGCAGGTTGGGTCTGGCAGTACTTCATAGTGACTGAAGTTGCATAGTTCACCTAAACATTATTCTTTAAATTAGTAAATTGTACTAGTTTTACTTTCAGTCTTGCTGAAAAGGTTGCTCTTTGACAAACTACAAAAATAGTCTCAAATTAGATTTTTTACATATTGATTGATGTTACAAATACTCTATTTACATCTGTGTAAATCAATAAAGTTAATTACTCTTTCAGTTTCAGACAAATAATTTTATTAGGTGAAGACACCCAATATTCTTAATGCAATTTCAACCTGGACAGACTCACACAGACAAAAGGATGGGGTTAATGAGAATATTTATTAATACAGGTTTGGCGCTTAGACCCCGGCAGGAAAACGAGGCATGTGATGAATGATTGGCTGATAGAGTTGAAGAATTCCCCCTGGAGCCTCGACACTGGTGGTGGTGAAGAGGGAAGATGACTCTGAGGTGGTGCTGGGGAGGTGGAGGGTTGTGAGATGTGATGAGGCGACAAACTGATTGCATGAGCTGTCAGCAAAGCGAGGAATTCCAGCTTCTCTTTTGAATTTAGCCGTGATATGCCCTGATAGGCCGAAGGGAGCGAGGAGGAGATGAGAACTGCAGGTGATTGGCTGAGCTGTGATTGGATACAGGATGACGTCAGAGGAGCTGATTGATGAGCGTGGCAAAACCGACATAGTCTGCCAAGTTGAATATTTGCTTCTTAGCTCCATTATTCCGACAAAACCATGCGGGTCACATAAAATGATCTTTTGCACTAAAGTGACATAATGCTCACTTCTCAGGAAAGATTTTGAATGGAGTCATCGTCACACCTCCAACTATGTCATGTTGCAGAAAAACATAAAAAAAACTAAATCTTGCAGCAGAAGAACCAAAGAAACAAGACCCAGCCTGGTGACACAGATTTCATGAAACAGAAGCAGACTTTCGTTGGAATGGAGCTCATCATAAATCTGCCCACAGCTGCAGCGTCATGATGAACGCGCCTCATTCTTTCTGTTTTAAATGCCACGGCACCAGGAGCTCTCCGCACTAAATATCCCACAGACTGCAGGAGATATGTACGCTAGCAGCTAACGCTAAAGCTGTAATGGGCCGTCTGCTTGTGAAGCTCGCTCCTGAACTGTTTATGGGACAGTTTGAAGCCGAGAGCAGGAGGTGAAGTGTCTGAACAGAACATGATGAGGTACAAGGAAAGGGCAAAGTGAAAAGGTTACGGAAATCAGCACAGCACAGAGTTTGTCAGAAAAATGTGGCTTCAACTCAGCTTCGATTAAAGAGAAACATATACAATTATAAATTCAAGGGCATATGATGTTAGACTACATTTTTCAGTAAAACAAAAATATTTCACTAAACATTTTTCTTCACTCAATTTGGCTGTTACAATGAACTTTAAGTCAGGATTAGGGATGCACGGAACCAGCTTTTTCAGTTCCGATTATGATATTGTCAAGGATATCAGCTGAACCAATACCATGGAGCCGATACCCGATCCAGCTAAATTTCCGGGATCAGCATCGATAACCGATCTTTGGTGCATCCCAAGTCACTATTGATTTTAAGTAAGATGTGACTGAAAGACAAAACTTACCTTTGTTAGAATAGAGCAGATGTAAGCTTACCGTTTACTTTCTTTGTCTGTAAAAGAGCCACATTATCGGTATCCAATAGGGATGGGACAAGATCGACCTGTCACGATACTGTGCGCACACATATAAATCTATCTCACAAGATTTTCATCATGCAGGCTTTTATGAATGGTCATGTTTTGTATCTTTGAGCAGCTGTAGTAAAAAGTCTCCTCCACACACAGACTTGTAGCGGACTTACAGAAAACAATCTAAACCTTGTCCCAGTTTTTATTTTGTAATGATATATTGACGATGAAATATTGACAGGGAAAATTAGTCCTGAACATTGTAAAAGTCAGTGCGAAAAATATATAAATATACATGGGAACAGCGCAGTGTTTTTCACATTTAAACATAGTCTAAAACAGATCCACAAAGAGATATTTTGGCCTATGTCATCATCAATAACTTTGTAAAAAGTACAAAAGTCTGGCTCCTTCTCTGTCTGGTCCCTGTCAGCAGCACTGCAGAGGCAGGAGAAAGGGGGCGGAGCCTGAGTTACACAAGGAGGAATTTATTAAACTCATATCATTTAAATAAGAAGAATATAAGGTGACAGATATAATGAGAGGTAAAGCGAAACTAAATAAATAATAAACTAACAACCTAACCCTAATAAACAAAGTCTAATTTTCTAATTTGCCTTAAGCCGGCTGCAGACTACAGGAGTTTTGGCCCGATTTTAAGCCCGATGTGCCCCTCTGCGAGTTCGGGGAGACGTGGCCAGAGTAACAATTTTCGTAAGAGATTTTTTGTCGTTTCTCTCCATATGTCTGTGCCTCACTGCGACAATTTGTCGGGATGCATCATCATGAGGTTGACATTCTGCACGTGCATGTGCACATAAAATAAAGAAAAAAATGTAGCGCGTTGTGCTCGTGGTCAAGGCGCGAGAATCTTTTTTTACCATCATTACGCACGTCATCTCCAACACACCTGCTCCTTACACCGATATAGAACATGGCCAACACGGAGTTTGTTTAAACTTTTTCATTTCACTCCCACAATGCATCAGTTTAACAGCTCCTTACCTTTAATGAGCGTCCGCTCTCCTATGACGTTGATAAACCTGGTTTAATCCACTCGCCTTTCATTTTTATAACCGCGCACACGAAAGAAAACACTCTGCGCTCGATCACGTGACACACGCGGTTCTCCGCTCCCAAAGTTTGTGTCGTCTCTGTTCCTCCTGCGACGATGATGCGACTGTGAGACAAATAATCGTTGTAATTGTCCTTATGTTTGTGGCCTTTTCTTTTCTTTGGCACGTCAAAAAATTGCAAAAGATCCTAAACTCCTTTAATGTGCAGCCGGCTTTAGGAAAATCCTGTCTCGTCCCATCCCTAGTATCCAGTGATTCTGAACACTTCATAATCATCTCATCGTTTTGTCACTGCAGAAAATATTGTCTTAACTTTTTTGTACAGTATTGGCATGAACCAAAGTCAACACTATAACTACTATATCTGTATCTCACATGAAATAAAACACACAAAAGATTTAAGCAAGAAGTATATTAAAAAATACATTTTCCTGTCCTTTCTGTCCTACCTTAAATTAAAAGTGCATCCATCCCAACTACTTTTTTTTCTACTTTTTTCTGTGTGATCAAGTTTTTGTGCTTTCTGTTCAACACAATAGACACTAGAATTCCACGGAGACAGCTGAACGTGCACTTTCTCTCACTAAAACATAAAAACAATCATAATCCTTCAGTCTGTGGCTTCCAACGGGCGATAATTAAAAGTGGTGTGTAATCTGAAATAACAGGAAGAGTTGAGTGGGAAACCATGTGATTGCTAAGCGTCGTAAAGCACAGAATCAGGCTAAATAAGCTCCGAAGATTACACAGGCTTGTCCTGACGTGAAATGAGATAAAACTGTTTCCACAATAAAAGAATTGTGTTTGGGAGGAAATCCACTTCACTCAGAGATTATCTTCTTTCCTTGTTCCTGGTTCAAGGCGTTTTATCGTCACATCACGACTGGAGGAAGGATTTTATATGAACACTTCAAGAGACAAAAAATAAATGAATGTGTGGATTATAAGGTTAATTGGTGATTTCAAAGTGAGCTTGGCAACTAACAAATGTTCTTTTGATTAATCTATAATTAGTTTAGAATGCTTATGTCACTTTTGAAGTCTACATTATGATTATTAAGCGACTACTTCACTAACCAATTTTTCTATTACCTTGCATCTCTGTTACTTAGTAATTTAATATGCAGATGTTCTTGTAACATAGATACAGTCGACGTCAGAGAGAACGCTCACTAACTGATCTCTGTGAGGTAAACATATGAACAGTGCATTCACTTTTATAGAAAACAAAAGCTTTTCACTCACTGTTCAACAACTGCAACAGAAAATGTGGATTTAGGGAAATATATTTTGCAAAAGAGATAAAGTGATTCAACGGCCAGAATAGATACAGTCGGCAACATGTCACTGTTGGGGGCGTGGCCTGCTGAGGGGGAAACATCTCCTGCCTCACCATAATAAAGAATGAATGAAAGCTAAACTGTTTACCTCTTTTAAGACGTTTTCTGGTGAATAAATGTATTTTTAGCACCGCTTATTTCAAGTCGAGTTACAACCGGGTTTAAATGGAGATTACTGAGATGTTGTTATGTCAGAAAAGTAAACAATAAGTTAAAAAAATATGCTAAAAGGTGCCAGGCGGCGCTAGCATCATGTTAGCATTTAGCTTGCAGCTACCGTTAGCATTGCTAGATATATTTACATACTTGGAAGGTTGAATCACTTTATTTATCCCCATGTCTTCTTGTCTGTATTATACACAATATATCTCAAGTCCACATTTGCTGTTGTAGTTTTTGAGCAGTGACTGATAAAGCTGTTGTTCTGATTCACTCCCCATGTTAACTTTCCCCCTCGGAGGTCTGTTAGTGGGCGTGGCCTTTGATGCAGACTGTATATATATCCTAACCTTAACCTACAACAAGCTCCAGCCCTAATGTTATCCGATTTAGTAACTTGATGCCTAAACTTATCCGCTGTTACACATAAAGAAAATCTCCCCACTTGGCTTCAACCAAAACTTGTGTCATTTTTTACACTTTTTCATATTGTGCTATTTCTACAGCCTAACTTAAGTAATCAATAAAGGCTTATAATACACTGTTTTTGTGTTGTGGTAAATGTGCGCTTTTGTGAGACTGTGTTGATGTAACACGTGACCCACACTGACCAATCAGAGTGGGAGTTTGCTAGATCGAGCAGAGCAATAGTCGAAGTTAAAGAGTTTATGGATTTACAGTTTATAATATATACTGCATATTTTCAGTCCTAATTGAAGTTCTGGGTGAAATGCATCTAAATCCACTTTAACCAAAATGAAAAACTAAAAATATGCATTCTTAAACTTGGTTACCCTCTTCTCAAATGCTCAGTAAAAGGACAACAAGAATGAATCCATTGTAAAAAGCAAACCTTGGTGAGCTGTGGCCAAGCTTCACATCTCAACAGGCTTTTCACGTTTAATACATTTGGATTGGGAATAATTTTGTGTCATGGCCCGCAGCCTTATATTTGCATCATTTATCATCTCGTCTTCACATCCACATATCTTGATAAAACTCACTTCCTGTTACATATTTAATATCACATCAATCCTTCAAACATCACAGTTTTTTTGTGTCAGCGTTCGCCAAGTTAAACAAACAACCATCACAATAAAAATTTCAACTTTAGCTATGCAATAGAATAGAATAAAACTCCCCAAACCACAGTGAGAGTGTTTGTTTCAGGTAAAGGTTAACACTTCATTGTCTTTGTACAGAAAAATGTCTCCTCTACTTTAAGTTCTGTTTCTGATCTTATAAAAACATGATGGCAGCAGTACATTCACACACATCTGAGGTCATTATTGAACATTTCCTTCGTGAAGACAAGCAGTATTAAAGGTGCAGTAGCTCATTTTCACATCACAAAACCTGAAGCAAGGTCCAACTAGTTCCTAACTCACACAAGTTAATATCCACGTACATTCGTTTTTGCCTGTCATTAAGTCTTAAAAAATATATTTTCACAGATGGTAAAATGAGCCTGGAGGTGACCACTCAAGCACAGCCAATCAGAGGTGCTGCATTTGGCGCTTAAAGGGAACCCTGGATATAAAGACAAATCTGGCTAAAATGCTAGTACTGGTCATGCTTATTAAAATAAATTACAAACAAATATATAACTGCTTATTATTTTTTATAAAATTGTCATTGTTTATGACAATAAACAATGACAATTTTCAGGCCACTGGGAGCCGCCATTTTGGTTGATGACATAAAATAGTGTTTCCATGGTTACTCCCACAGTTTTAATCTGTAAACAGTTGCCACAAAAACACCTCTGACAGTGTCCAGTTCTTGCCTCTTCCTCTTGATTATCTTCAGTTTTACTAGATTCCACATCGTTCTGTTGTCTTTGCTCCGGCTCAAACTGACAAGGTTTAACTGAGGAATTCATGTTGCTTAGTTACCTGCTACTGCCTGTTACCTTGACAACACTATTTTATGTCAAAACCACAGCAAAATGGCAGCCTCCATGTCATTTCTTTAAAACACAATTTTAATAAAACTACAAATACTTCCAAGGTATTTGTCCTGTATTTATATAAGTGATGATATTATAAGTGTTTTAGGGTAAACATGTGATTATATCCAGGGTTCGCTTTGAAGAGAAATAAAATGCCTTTTATATTGATTCAGACAGTACAGAGTGATCTGATTTTGTCACAATCTGCTGCTTATGCAATGTACTTTTTGGTAGAAAAGACAAAGTTTGTTGATTTACATCTAAAAAAAAAAGTCAAGTACCACACCTTTAAGACACTTTTCCTTTAAGACTTTTCCTGGACCTTCTGCCTGCTGCTCTGGTGAAACTGAACAATAGATTTGATTGTCTGGATTATCAGTGTGATTAGCAACAGTTTTTCACTGAATATGAAAGAAGAGCCTGCCAGACTCAGACTGCTCACAGAGACTCTTCAAACACCTGCAGGGACACTCAGAACATCTGGCAAGTCGAGTGTTTTTGTGAGTCTGAGGAGGAGGATACTGATTATTTATCTATTTGGATTTTGGATAAGGGAACACCTGCATCCATTCTCGGTTGTTTTGTTTAATCAGTAAATGTACAAGCTACTCTGGTGTATCTGTGGATTTAAAAGAGCACTTCTTTTAAATAATCGACTGAAGGATTGCATCAGAAAGTGTCACAGAAAAGACTAGTTTACTGTACATCTGGTTCAGTCTTGATGAGCTATTCTACTCAGAGGATTGATTATGTTGGACGTTATGTTTTATCTCTCTTGAACTGGATGTGTGGATCTGATGTTTCTAGGACTTATTGATTGACTGATCGAAGTCAAATGAATGTATGATCAACTTAAATGTGGATTATCTTAGTTTTAGCCCACTCCACGCTCCACAACTGGCAATAGTCTTATCTCTAATAAGTCTCTCCTTCTTGATCATGCCACTTCTTTTCTCCTCCTTTCCTTCCTGGTTCATGACGTGAGCACATGTATAGTGTTTTTTATGTGCTTTTGTATGTATGCTTTTACAATAACTGTACTTAACTTTCGGAATAGCGGGTGGCGGCGCGCACAGACGCAGCGGCCTGGAGGCTTACCCCAAAAATAATTTTGTTGAACAATGACAATGAAAATAAATAGGATCCTGATTCTATAGATTATCGAAACTGGATTATTTTATTTGCAAACAACTTTGAGAAACCAACCTTTTTTCATAAATTGTTTTCACTTGAAGGTATAATTTTTAATGTGGAATTTCATTTGTCTGACTAAAACATTGCAGTATTTCAGTCCAGAATCTGAGAAAAGTCTGATCCGGTTTAGTCTTGTGCCACCTCACTGACCCTGTCCCAGGGGGGTCTTTGATGTGTCCCTCAGCAGCAGTGGCTGATGGGAACACGAGGTCTGAGGTGGGTCTGCAGGTCACTTGTGTCACTGCAGAGCTTTGAGCTGCCTCCCCGCTGCTTCTACTCTTTCTAATTGAGGTTTTCACCACAACCTGGCAACCCGCTGGGGCTCATTTGAGCCTGCGTTGCCAGTGTTGAAAGCCGCAGGAGAAAGAAAGTGGGTCTGGAGTGACGGCCAGTGAATGTCTCATCAGGGTTTGACATTTGTGTAAATCGCTTTCACGTTTTAATGGCATTGTAATGAGCACTTTTCTGCATTTTGACATTTCAGATATGTCAGGTTTGTAGGTTATGCTTTTAGACTGACGAGCAGGAGGAGATTTATGGATTTTTGACTTGTTTCACAAAACTGAGGAAATACTTGAATTTGACAAGATTTAGACGTTAGTGTATTTGTCATTTTTTGGATTGTGATGGAGAAATTTAGTTTTTTGTGCAGTAAACTAAACAAATATCAGTGTTTTTGGCTTTAGTTGTGGAATAAATGCAAAACTGTCATCAAACTAAAAAGTTGTACATTGTGAGCTCCAAAACTAATGAAAGTCTCTGTTTCTCTCTTTCTCTTTCCGGTCTCTTCTGCCTGACCATCGACCAACGAAACTTTGCAACATCCAGGTAAGAAATCATCTTTAAATTTGACCTTTTTATGCTGTTTATCGATCAAATTTCTCGTTATTTCTTTGGTAAAGATGGTCACTTTTGAGTGCAAAGATGATCATATAGACAATGTATTTTTATCATGATGCTGCTGGTTCTGGTTCGTCCTGCTTTTGTTGAAAAAATGCAATGTACGGTAAAATTATAATCTTACCTTTGAAATGAGAGATGGTAGAGAGATGATTCATTTTGGTTAAATTTTGTTCCCAATTTTGTTGTTTATAAGTTTAGCTGTTTGTCAAGATGCTTTAGTCTACAAGCTAAACTCAGATGTTTTTTGGTTGGTGGATTTCGTACATAGTAACCTCCTAATTTTTTTATTTATTTTTTGCTGATTTTGATTGTTTGGAGCAGGGTTTTCAAACTCATTCGGACCTCGAGTCAAAATGATGAAAGCCAGAGTCGGCTGAGGGCTGCATTTTAATATAAAGGCCTGGCTGTTATATTTTGAATAAAAAAGATTGTTAGACTCTATAATATAGTATGTCCACGTTTATTCTTATATTGTTTTATAATATATAGTCAGATTACAAAGAAGGGAATAAAAGTAACTAATGTCAGACTGTCCTCCCCAGCAGTGTTGCCAGACGTACAATAACTTCACTGTCAATGTAAAACTATGTAAATGTACAATAATTTCAAAGCGCCAGGTATATTCTTCGTCTTGACTAACTTGAGTTTGCCTAAATGACAAACTGTTCTAGGACCAGTAAACACTTTTGTATTGGTCAACAGCACCAATAGTTCTGTCCCAATGTGATGAGACCAAACAATAATAATAATATACAACCATGCCACATGAGTAATAATGGAGACATCGGACGAAGGAAAAAATTAATGAATCAATGCTTTATTTTATTTATAATAAATTATGATTGAGTTCTATTGATATTTATTGAAATCAAATTATTATTGTTTCACCCTCCCAGCTAAGTGGAAAATATTAAAAAACATATTTCTGGAATGATTCAGCATCATCTAATGAAGTGTTTAGTTCATTCAAACTGCCCTGGCTCGAAATAGAAAACCATCTGAATGTGTACAATAATGTTTAGCAAAATACTATCATTTAGTGGCTCTGTGCACAAGAGTATTTATTTTCATAAATGCTAACATCTTGCCGGCAGGTTCGTTTCCTGTTTAGTTCATTCCTATGAGGTTTTCAGTACCTCAGCCTAAAATGAAAAATTACAAAAATTCAGGCAGTGAACAGTGAGCAGTTGGTGATTTTTTTCTGAAAACGTTAAATACTTTACAAAAGGAGAGAATATTTCACTGAAGCAAAGTGTGTTTATACTAAAATGATGTGTTTGTCTGTCAGTGCTAATGCTAAAGTCTGACAATTTGAAACTAAACAGCTACTATGCACAGAGTCAATAATTCAACATTTCCCATCTGGCAACACTGCTCCAGGAAACTTGTGGACAAATTGTAAATGCAAGTTGCTGTATTCCAGTGCATTTTAGGATAGTAATTTATAAAAACGCTTTGCTAAAACATGTTTGGTTCAAGTTGTTATCTGCAGTTTATTCCATACTATGAACACTAATCAGAAATTATCCTTGGGGCCAACTGCATCATCTCAGAGGCTACATTTGACCCCTGGGCCATGAGTTTGTAATCCTGGATTGGAGAAGCATGACTCTAAACCTGTTGTTTTGGTCATTTAGGTGGATTATTTCTGTGTAAAAAGTCTTTGTTGTACTTCTAATCCTGTGTTTGTAACTTAGAAATCTTACTTTTCTTTCTGATGAATGTAAACCCAGTCTTGTTTTAATCCAGCGTCAGTCTCTCCTGTGCATTCCTCGACTCTTTTCAACACGCTCCTCGAATGTTAAAGCAGAGATACCAGACATTTTTTGCTGATATCTGTGAATAAATCCTGCTCGAACTTGTAAGTTTAGCGGCTGACGGCTAAGAGTGGAAGCACCTGCGTGAATGAGACTTAAATAATTTATTGGAAAGCCGGAGTTGATATCTTTGTTGCCAGCTTCAAACGCAATTCACAAATGTCAAGTCGTTGGAGGGTGATTTGCTGGGAAATCCCGGGCGCTGGATGCGTTTGTGAGAGGCAGAAAATGGGAGCTGACGTATGATTGTGTTCATGCAATGCAAATGAAAAACTCTGGCTCACACAAGAAGGAACAGAGTCTTACTTAGCATCGGTCTGTAGTGGAAACAGTGTAACTCAATCTTTAATTTCTTTGATTCTACATTGAGATCAACCAAATTAAGTATTGAACTATGGTGAATGTGAAGACTTCTATTCACTGTATTCTGCCCTGCACACTTTTCTTGACAACGCACTTCTGTTTAGCTGTTTTTAGCCTGTAGTTGTTGGCTACCTTAACAAAGCTTAAAGGAACCGTATGTAAGATTTTGATGTCAGATTTCATAAACATGACCTATATGTGTCCAAAGATACAAGATCAACAAGTCCAAATATACTATTATTTTTACTGAAATGTAATTCTGAGTTATTCTTAATTAAAAAAGCAAAGGACATGATGTCTCTTTGTTGATGTTTACATTTATTATCCAATCAGAAAGCAGAATAAGCCTCACATGACTCTCTCAGTTGGGTTGCCAGTTTGGTTTCTTAGAACCTGAAGTTAATTTTGAACCATGAGTCAGAAACATGTTTGAGTTTGAACTGATGTTTCTCCAGGACACAGACACAACTGTCTGTGATAGGCCCATGCACTTGATTCTACACAGTTCTCATTAGACTCCGCCCACAATGTGTTAAAAAGCAATATTTGGGAACAAACCATGACAAAGAGTCAGGTGTCTGGGAAAGTTACTTTCTGGTTATTACCCATGATTCATAGCCAATCTTGTTCCTGATTGGTCAGTAGCTTCCTATCTTCAATGTATGGGCCATTTCACAATCTGGCAACCCATGTTCATTTGTTATTGTAATACCTTTCTAAAACCACTAGTTGTGAATCTTACATACGGTTCCTTTAACCCTCCTGTTATGTTCATTTTTCAGGAACATCAATGGTGTTCCGGGTCAATTTGACCCGATGCATTTTTAATTATTCAAATGATATCCAAAACCAAAAAAATGCTTACAAGCATTATTAATATTTTAATACTAAGTCAATTATAAACTTACAATCAATATTTAGAGCAATGCTGTTCCCTACCTGTGACATGTAATGATTATGTGTTACATTTACACATTTACAGTATGTGTTATTTTTTACCTATGTTGTGCTACCAAAAACGGCTAAAGCTAACAAGCTAAAACAAAGGCACATGAGACAGCAGTTTTCACATTTTTTTACATTTAATTTAGTTTTAAAATGACAAAGAAACAGTGAATGAGCTGAATCTGATAAACATCCTACTGTTATTCGTCCTTAAACAGTGAGTCTGAAGCTGCAGCTCAGTCTCATGTCGTCTCTGTCAAACTCCAAGTAAATAGGCCATTTCCACCATGAGCTGTGCTGGACCTGAACAGGAGAGAAAACATTTTATTAGTAAATCTGTATAACACAGAACTTTAATAATAATACAAAAGAATGAAGCTGTACCTCCTGTTCTTTGGTCTGAGCTCAGTAAAAGTTCTACAGCTGCTGAGGAAAGAAAAACACAAATATTACTTAACATCAGAAACAAAACATGAGTAAACATTATCATCATGCAGATCTGAATGTGAGAGATTTAAAACTCTGTACCTGAATTTGAGAGACTTGTTGAGTTTTCTCTTTTCACAACAAACCTGCAATTTTGATCAAACCACAAACTTCAGAACAATCACATGGCAGAACAAGAGCTAAAACAGACACAAATAGTTACTTACATTTTTTAAATACATCTTTAAATATTCTTTGGAATGTCTGTGTTTTCCTGTGAAAGATATAAAAACAGAACATAGTCATTTACATGAAGAGCTCATCAGCAGGGCAAAATCAGAGCTACATTACAAACAGTCACTTTAGGTTCAGATACATGTAGGCTAACTGTTAGCCTAGGTTAGCATGAAGGTAGCACAAGGTTAGCACTCACAAAACTACAGTTTCTCCACAAAATCAATCATAAACATGTATAATTTACACTTATAAAACATAATACACTAGTTACTAGTAGTTAAGAAGAGTATTAAAAGTATAAATCAAACTGACCGTGTTGGTAGAGCTCTGAATCCTGCTGCTTCGTCAGTCTCATGGGTTTAACACAAACATGTGTCACTGACAGTTATTCTGTTCAAACTGACAAAAACTGCTCTCTGATTGGTCAGAAATATTACACATTTTCTGTGCAAAACAGAGTCATAGAAAGTGACACATGTTTCTAGATTAGTCATTTCCAATATGATTGTATGTATTGAATCTGGCATGACCAGCTCAAAAGCTGACTTGATGTCAGTTACACGTCACTGCCATCCTAATGGGCCCTGGCACTCTCTTTATAATGTTTCTGCAGAAAGTTTTGCCTGACGCATATTTGGGGATGAAGATCACTGTATTTCACCATTTTTTGACATAAATGTCTTGCTTTGAGGAATAGGTACAGCAATCCCCTCATCTGGTTCAAAATCAGAATCATCAGAATCAGAATTTATCTCAAGATAATCTTCATCTTCAGACACACCCTCCTCTATTTCACTGTCATGGTCAATGATGACTTCCAGAGCCTCCTGGACTGTCATCCTTTTGTTTTTGCTGCTCATTTTGTAAGGTCTGCCTGACAGAGCGTAATGTTGGTAGGACTCCCATGCAGAGAATCTTTTATGTTTTGCCCCTCCCCTGCTGAGTGTCCATTGAATGTGGGTGGAGTTTTCTTGCGAGAATATAAATGTTTCTCATCAGTAGACATAACACCTGCATGTGTGTATGTGTGTGTGCGTGTGACTGATGCTGTAGTAGGTGTATGTATGTGTGAGTTTGTGACTGATACTGTGTGTGTGATTGAGGTGAAATATCTCACAGTTACAAAGAAAGAAATAGTCTGACGTTATGACACCATTTTATCTCCAGTTTGACTTCCGGGTCAAATTGACCCGAACAGTATCTATGCAATATAAATGTGCAGGGGGTGGTTGCAAATATGTGAGATTAACAATTTTTTCATAAGATGTTTATTACACAAAATAAGGCAAGCAGAAGAAGTTTCATACTGAAAAAATACTTAAAAGTATTGTTTCTATCTCTTCAAACTTTGAAACGGGTCAATTTGACCCGTAACATAACAGGAGGGTTAACAGGAAGTGAATAAGATGAGTAGATGGACAAAACAAAATGAAAATTTATCTGAAAACTAAATCTATGTCAACATACTTTGAGATTTGCTAATGTGGATTTAAACGTTTTTGTTATAAAAGACAGTTGATATCAAATCCATTCAGGAATTTATCAGACTCAGTTTGTCTCTAAACCCACAAATATAAAATACCATAGACCAGGGCTATTCAACTTAAGGCCCGCGGGCTAATCAGGCTCTTCAAACATAAATTCCGGCCCCTCCACCATTGTAAAAAAAAAAAAAAATTTGTTCTTTAATTCTATGTTAGTACTTGTTTGTCCTGGTTTGTTCCTGGTTTAGACACTAGATTCTGGCTTAGTCTTCAGAGCAGGTAATCTAGTCCTAGACCCAGCTTAGTTCTGGTTTTGTGGAACAATGTAGGCAAATTTAGTTTCATAAAGTCATCAGTTAACAATGTCAACAGATTTTTTAAAACAGATTGAATGTTGGAGATGTTTTGTGTGATACCATTTTGTTTCCAATGTCTGCATCGTAAATCTCTGGCCCACAGACCAAGACCCTCCACCAAATCTGGTCCTCGGGAAAATATAGTTGAACAGCCCTGATATAGACTTTACAGTGGGCTCAGCCTAAACATCTTAAAGTCATTGCAGGTCATAGATCGACCGGTATGGATTTTCTTTGGCCGATGCAGATATTTCAAAATTTATAGTTAGCCATTGTCAATACCAATGGTCGATTTTCAAGGTTGAGGGCTGGGGTGAGATGACCAAAATTACCTTCAATCTAAACTATTAATCACCACAGTACATGTTCGTCTTTTTTACACAATGTAATGAGGCTCGAGTGTAATTTGGCCCAAGAAACAATCATTTCATAGTGTCATGAAAGACACTCATATTGTTCATATTGACAAACAAACACGTGTTTATTAAAGCTTGTGCTGCACCAAAGTTATAGAACAAGAATAAAACTTAAAGTCATGTTAATGACAAAATCAAAACTGCAGTTAGGAATGGAGAGAGACAAAACAAGTCTAATTGTTTCTCTCCAAACTCAGACTCAGCTGATCATTGTGAGCAGATGGATGTTCTTTTGTGCATTACTTGTTCTAACTTATTTCAGTCAACAGAGGTCAAAACTACAAAACCTCAGCTTCACAAAGAATCCAGTGTTTGTGCTCCAATTGGGTTCAGAAGCAGTTTAACTTTGAATTCTAGATAATTTTTTCTGTTATTTTAAGAAAATTCATCGCCCTGAAAAAAACAAACTGCAGAAAACAAACGCATGAATGAACGAACGAATGAATGAATACTTGTAATCGCCAGGCTGTCGGTAAACAGTAGAAATACAGATGTAGAAAAAAACTTACTATTGATTAAAAAAAACAGCTTTAACAAGGTCACATAACATAAATTTAAATCCACATTGATTCATAAGTACATATTCTTTTTCTCCTCAGCCTCACTGATAAAAACCTTTTCTTCTGCTGGTTAATTAAACGTAATAGTTGAGTGTGTTTAAGTGAGGGCGACATATGTTTGGAGACTTGCCTTTTGCCTCTTTCTGTCCGTCTGTCTCTCTCTTTCTCTTTTGCCCGTGTGGTTTCTGGAGCTCTCACATAAATCTTGTTGAGGCTGTTCATTGTCTCCCACGCGGCTCAAGCGCTCCTGCTGCCTCTGTTTTGGCTGGAACGGGGCGACTCGACCTCAAAACCAGCGACGCCGAGAGAGAGAGAAGAGACTAGTGCTAATGCTAAAGCTAAAGTTGCTCTGGTTGGACTGATGAGGAGCAGCGAGGTCATGGTTTAGACATGGTCAGGATGAAAATCAAAAATGAGAAGCAAATAATTGTGTTTGATTTAATGAACAATGATGGTTTGCATTTCAGTAAGAACACATACTAAGTTATAGAACAACAAGAAAAAAATCCCGGCTTGTTTGCCCTGACAAAGAACCATAAAGGGTCAAAATGCATCAGTATGTCCCTGGATTTTTATTTGTTCATGCGTCAGAGTGCCTCGATTCTCCTTTTTTGCTCTTCTGTTTTATAAAAGCTAAGTTATGCTTAACGTAACTGCTGTCTAGTAAACTAATATTGACTTAGTTTGGTGTGATTGTCTTTGTGGTAAATATTTATCATAGTTTTACAACAGTTAAGTTGCAAATTCTGAAGAAATTGACAAAAGTAGAAAATTACAGGAAATAATTTGTGTTGTAAATCAGAATCCTTCTACATACGTCGTCAAAAAGTGACAAAATGCAAAGACAGTTTACTTTCCTGGAAGTTTAAACAATAATTTAACAAAGTATTAAAGCACATGTGTCAAACGCAAGGCCCGGGGGCCTGATGCGGCCCTCAAGGTTCTATAAGGTTTGCCTTAATTTATTATTATTGCCAGGAGTAATCTGGGTGTCTCAACCAAATAAAATGATTTGCCTAAAACTTAAAGAGTATGTAACTTTTTTAACTAATGTGAATGTACATTTAGTAGGACTTCAGTAAATATAAAATAATCAAACACAGAAGTATGTTAAAGATTAGTAAGGTTTATTTTTGTTTCAACCAACCCTTCGAGGACAATATGATGTGGCCCTTTGTCAAAATGAGTTCGACACCCCTGTAAGACAGTGTCTAAAGATATTACCATTTGTCAAAACATGACATATGTGGATTTGTAACGTTTAATATGGCTGTCTCGCAACAGTTGTATGATTAAATGTACATTATTATGTCATATTTATTGGACAAAGCACAAGTAGTGGCCACATTTGAAAAAATAGCACAGTGTTTAGTGAAATCTTTATCATGTTCTTTGTGTTTCAATGGAAAATGTAACCTACCACACTCGTTTTAATGAAGTAAGCAGTCGGCTAAAAAGTAGATCGACATCACAAACCTGCATAAAGCTGGCTTAAATAGTATCAGCAGTTTCTTATTGGCATCAGAGCAAGTACACGTCTGTCTTTTCAAATGTTCTGTCCAGGATAGCCATAAGAAACAAGTGTCATTCAGGCCATAACAACAAACACCAGCTTTACTGCTCTGTGTATTTACCAAAGGAAACTCAGGCGGAAATTAAACTCTGCAGAGCTTGTTCTCACTTATAATTTGACTCAGTCTTTCATTACTTCAGCTTCACAACGAGTCCAGACCATTGTCTTTGCTCCAAAGACTCAGAAACAGTTTTAGCTGCAACTTTAGTTAGGTGTTTTAAAGAAAATAAGTGATTAATAAGACATAAAATCATATAGTGGATGGAATATAGGGCCAAGATATTGTTTTGCAGGTCTCAAGTTTTTGACCTTAAGTCAAAGTCAATCCCAAAAGACTAAGAATTTCACTTTTTTCTGTATGATTTTCAGTCTGTGATTTGTACCATTATATATTCATCTTTCACTACAAATACAAGTCTTACTAATAGCTCTTATCGAGTTACTTCTATTTCAAATGTCTGTAAATCTCCCTGACAGCCGCAGACGTAGACGAATGTGCAGCCGGAGATAATATCTGGATCCATCCAAACTCTCTGCTCTGATTAAAGGCCAGCGCACAAAGGGAGGCCTCTGCTCTGCTCTTAATGCACTTAAACCATTGAACAGGCACTTCTGGCACCGGCCCCGCGCCAGCCCAGCCAAACATTTACAGTCCCAGAGCCCAGAGCGGAGCAGAGAGGTGGCAATGGAAATCGGGAGAGGGCTGTCTGCGCCAATAATGGATGTCTTTGTGCCTCTCTGAGAATCGATCGGCCTCTGACCCAAACTGTTTATCATTCTGCACCTTTCAGCGGCGTCGGCCAACGTCAGCTCCTGTGTGTGTGTGTGTGATTTAACATGGCTCATTGTCACGTTTGTGTGTGGGAATCTGGACTCATTCTTCAAACGGTCGCTGTGAAGGGAAGTGGTGCGTTTTGAGCTAAAGGACTGAAGTCAGGAGGAGGATGTTTCACAGTTTGGGCAAATGGAAATAAAATAAGTTTGGGCACAGTCTCGTGGAAGTTTTCTATTGCCCCTTTCCTGAAAAGCATCTCTCTCACAATAATAAGTGTTTTGGATCTACAATAATAATCTTCTGGTCTTTGTCAAATCAGTTCATGCCAAACATTACTTATACACCACCGGCAGCCATCTTGGTCCTTGTCCTAATGTAAATTCCAACTGCTCAGAGCTGTTCTAATCGTTGTCGTCAGCTGTGGTGCTGACATCAATACATTAACAAATGACATTGTACAAAAGACCATCTGCTTTTGGTTTTGTTGTAGCTAGAGGTGTGCAATATTTCAGATTTTAGATGTAGCTAGAGATGTGCAATAGTTCAGATTTTAGATGATTGTTGTTTTGAAGATATGGAAAAACTGAATATTGAGTATATGATTTGTAGTAAAAAGCCAACAAAAAAGTGTCTCTGACCAATCACAGCCCAATTTCTCTGATTATTAAACTAATACATTTAAAGACATGCTTATCATCTGAATATTGTAATTTTTCAGTATCGCACAGCCCTAGATGCAGCAGACATTCTGAAATTCTGAATTAGATTTTTATAACATTTTTAAGAATAATTTGCTATTTATATTTCACTTTTTGATTGACTTGGCTCTGGAGCATTAGTCAGGAGCGCCTCCTAGTGTCTTCACTCAACTTCATTTCACCCCAGCTAAAGGTCAGGTACTGCATGATGGTTTACCACAACCAGGAAGTACAGTCGTCCAATCAGTGAGGTGGAGCCAGAACCAACCCAAGTTGAGATTGCAGACTTTTGAACTACAAAATGACCAAAACCTTTGCGTCTAACTTTTCCCATGAAGTGAAAGGAAACAGTCGCATACATCAGGCCAATGGAGCATGTGTCTGCTCTTGTGCACTGTGTAACCTTTTGGCCAAAATTACAAGCTTATTTTTGCCATTTTGGTTTATTTCTTTCATGAATTAAATTGATTTTAAGTTGAACAGGCTTACATGACCACAAAACGGCCTGCTCATCTTTGTTTCTATACAAAAGTGGTGTTGTTTTTCACCCATTCAGAAAATCCTTAAGTATGGTTTTAACTTTCTAATTCTAGTAAACTTTTCACCTTCAGAAGGTTGCACAATGCACCTTTAACAAATAGCACAATAAACAGACAAAATAATAGATTAAAAAACATACATTCTACAGAATTGTGCTTGCAATAATAAGAATTTGTGACAAACGATAACAGTTTAAAGCCCACTGACACTCATCTGGTTTTGAATATTGCCCTCGGGGAGAAATAATTGCCCACCTCCTGCAGTGAGCTCTGGATAAAATGCAAATGAAAGAGCAGCGTTTGTGATTATCAGACTGAAACTGAAACATGGCTTAACACATGAATATAAAACTCAGTACAAAACCTAAAAACTTCCCATATCAATGTAAAAATACTGGTACTTGTAGAAATAAATGTTGCTATAAGTGGTTTTCATAGTATTAATCTAATTATTAATTTGAGTTAATTAACAAATAGACAGGGCCAAAGAATTCATTCAGTTTGACCACAGCTTTAGTAAAAACTCACTGCAAGTTTCTTTTATTATTAAATCTGTGTGTTCAGTCTTCGCGGAGCCACTTTTCTCTCTGATTATCACTTTACCACACAATTTCCTGCATCTGCCATGTTTTTATGCACTTACTGTACGTCGCACAAGCTCTTTCACGTCGTGTTTCTCTCACACACCTAAACCTCCTCTTCCTCTTCTTTTCTTTTTCTTTTTACCAGCTGATTGCGTTCACATTTTTTTCCTCCGCCAAAGATTTATGGTTTGGGGAATGTTGGAGACAGGCTATTACCATGTCCTGTTTGAACTCATCAGTCTGACAAAACGCTGCTATAGGTGCACGAGTTCTCTCTCTCTCTCTCTCTCTCTCTCTCTCTCCTCTCTCTCTCTCTCTCTCTCTCTCTCACTCACTGTAACTCTTTCTTCATTCTCACTCCCTCACCCTCTTTCTCTCTCTCTCTCTCTCTCTCTTCTCCTTTATTCTCTTTCCCTATTTCGTTCTCTTTCTCTTCTTTATCTCCTCTTTTCACCCTGCCTATCTGTCTCTCTCACTCTTTTGCTCCCACTTTCTCTCTCTCTCTCTTTCTCCTCTCTTTTTCTCTCTCTTCCCCTCTCTCTCTCACCCCTCTCTCCTATCTTTCTCTCTTTTCCTCTTTCTCTTTTTCTGTCTGTCTCTCTCTCCACTCTTTTTCTTTTCCTCTCACTTTCTCTTCTCTCTATCTCACTATTTTCTCTCTTTCTCCTCTTTCTCATTCTTTCTCTCTTTTCCTCTCTCTCCCTTTTCCTCTCTTTTCTTCTCTCTTTTCTCTCTCTCTCCATTATTCTCTCACTCTCTTCCTCTCTCTCTCTTCTACTATCTTTTCTCTCTATCTTTTCCCCTCTCTCTTTTCCTCTCTCTCTCTTTTCTCTCTCTTTCTTTTGTCTCTCTCTTTGTCTCTCTAATTTCATCTATCTTTTCTCTCTCTTTCCCCCCTCTCTCTGTTTCTCATTTCCTTTCTCTCTTTTTTCCTCTCTCTTTCTCTCTTTTCCTCTCTCTTTGCTCTTTCTCTCTTTTCCACTCTCTCTTTTCTCTCTATCTCTCCATTCATCTCTCACTCTCTTTCTCTCTTTTTCCTCCCTCTCTCTTTTCTCTCTCTATTTTCCTCTTTTTCCCGCTCTCTCTTTTCTCACTCTCTTTTCTCTCTCTCTTCCTCTCTCTCTTTTTTCTCTCTCTCTTTTCCTCTCTTTTGTCTCTCTGTTCTCTCTTTTCTATCTCTCTCTCTCCATTCTTCTCTCACTCTCTTTTCTCTCTCTGTTTCTCTCTCTTTTCATCTCTCTCTCTCTTTTTTCTCTCTCTGTTTCCCTCTCTCTCTCTTTCTCTCCCTCATACACACAATAGAGAGACACAATGGTAGTTCAATCATATTTTTTAATAACGTTTAATTTAATCTTTTTAGTCGGTTATGTGATCAAATCTAATGTAATTTGTCTGGATCTTCTTTCACAGACCCATGCTAGTGACTTTCCACCTGAAAAAAGTTACACAATGCACCTTTAAGTCATTTGTTTTGAGAGCTACAGACACTTTTCACATTACACTTCCTCCACACAGTGTATTTTCCTTCTCTGCTGCACTTGCCTTGACTAGCTGGAGGTATCTTCCCGGATCTCCTCCTCCTCTCAAATGATTATTATTTAGTTTATGGCGACGTCAATTTACACAGCCTTCTCTCTCTGCAGCCTTTCATCATAATCAGCTGATGAGTTTCAAAACGCAGCGATAAAACAGATCCTACAGTTTATCTTCTTTCACTTTTTATCCTTTTGTTTTGAGGAGTTGTGATTAATGCAGCTTTTTTCTGTCTGTCAGGAGAGCCGCTAACATCTGCTTTTTGACGAAGGTGGTGGTGGTGGATGTTTCTTGGCGCTCGGTTGGTAAATCCACAGTTACTGGAACTTTCTGGACCACCTGGCTCTTTCTCGCTCTGTTTTGGCAAAACAGTAAATATCTGCAGAAGAAGCGCCGGTGTGAACGCGGTCGGAATAAAATCAAGTCTCACTAACTACACCAAAAAGAGAAATGTGGACATTTCATGTTGCTACAGTACAGTATATATGAATTAAATATGCAATTACCGGTACTGATTGATTGAGAATAGGGTTGTCAAAAGTATCGGAAATCAAATTGAAATTGGTATAGAAACTTATTTTAATATGTAAAACAATGAACATTTTCAGAACATAATTAGGTCTTTCTTGACTCATTTTTAAATGACTGAGACGAGACGTTTTGCTATAGGACAGGACAATATAAGTAAAGGCTTCTGGGCAACTGGTGGTGCAACATTGATGCACTACATTGATAAACTTAAAATAATTATTGAGAGCTGTATTTTAGTCTTGGTTTGGGTTGCAGTGTGCAGAAGACTTCAGTTGCTTTCTTTTTTTTCAAGAATTATGTTTATGAAAGGTTAAATAGTTAGAAACAATACAGGATTGAGATGGACGTAGGGAGATTGCGCAGCTCCCGTGCGATACAAAATATAAGCGTACATTTACCACGACATTACACAACATGTAAATTAGGTATGATTAGAGTTAACGGCTGTCCTGCGTCATTATAGTCCCCATTCATTTCAATGGTGGTTGTTAAGACGTGTTCTTATTTATGAATATTAATGAAATCTGATTCTAATCTTAACCTGCCCCAAGCCCCAGACCTAAAACGTATCCATTTTAGTAACTTTATTCCTAAACTTACTCGTTTCACCTGAAGAAAACGTCCCCACGTGGCTGCAACCAAAACTTGTCCTATTTTAACGCTGTGAAATCTTGTGTCAATTTTACGCTTTTTCATATCGTAACATAATTACTAAAAACAGCTATGAACTCGTGCTCAAAATACGCTGTTTTTGTGTCGTGGTAAAAGTACGCCATCTAGTCAGACTGTGTTGATCATAAAGACGGGCTAGGGAAGCTTTAGGGCACACACAAGAATGCTGTACCAGGCTGTTCTAATGGATAAACAGTGTCATATGAACGCTACTTCTATTTTGTGTGTGTGTTTTACACGCGTTTCTGTCTTAGTTCATTTGAATGGTGAATGTTAAATGTGTGAACACTAACACAATCCTAATTCTAAACTTAACCAACTCCAGCCCCAGACCTAAACTTACCTAAACATTTTTGCAACTTCAGACCTAAAGTTAGCCGTTAATCCCTTGACAAAACCTCGTGTTTGTCCTCAATCACATGGCGTGTTCACACAATTTGTCATGGCGTGCTATTTTACGCAATCCATGAGAACACGTTGGTTGTACGGCTTAATTTCCCCAAGAATGCCGTAAGTTGTTGGTGAGAGCTGAAAGTCCGTAAGAAGATTGTAGGAAAACAGTCTCTCCTCGACGATCGTCATATGAACTCCAGTTTTTGTAAGACCTGTGAGATTCATACAAACAATTTATTCATACGGGTCAATGCAACCATAGCTTAAGTTAATCAATATTAACTATTATTGAGGTGGGACATAGCGATACATACAACATGCCCCTCGATATCTGAAGAACACCTGCCTTTATTGTTTATTTATTATATACAAAGGAAATATCACATTTTTTATTCTGTTTAGAAACAAGATTGCTTTACTGTTGCAATATTCAAAAGTCTGCTCCGTCCGTGGTTATATTACAGCACAAGAACAAAGTCAGACTTGCTTGTATTTTTAGTTTTCTATCTCTGAAACAGCTCCCATCACTGTTTGCATTTATCATTTGCAGACGCGGGCCGCTATGAAAGAATTATTCAGATTGAGGAGACACCTGCAAAGTTTTATGTGCGGCAATGATAAAAATACCTGAGCAATAAGTTTGTCGTGTATCAAACTGTCAGGCGACTTAGGATTCATATATTTCAGCGCTTTCATGAGACGCTCTAATAAAAGAATGTGACAAGGCAATAACCAGACAATATTCAGCTGCTGCCTTCTGCCGCTGCTGCTTCTTATTGCACTTATTGTGTTGTTGGAGACATGTTCAGCCGACATCTGTCCTGCCTCGCGACGGATCAAGTGTGCCTGGAGTTTGGAGCTGGTCGTTGTCTCACATGTGAAGAATAATGCAGTTTAGTTTGTACTTTTGTTTAATAGAAAGTGTCCAATCTACAGTGGCTCTAAAGGGGAAAAGTTACAGATATAAAAACGTGCACAAGATCAAATACCCAAATGTCTGTGTTATTTTTCCTCTGTTCTACTTTTTGGTGAAAGAATATGAGCCAGTACACTGAGTTTTTTTAGTTTTGATAAGTTTTCTTCTTCCTGATACAGGTTCTATAGATTCAGCCTTTTTCATGGGGCATAGATTACAGTATATTTAACCCTCCAAACATGAAGAAATACAGTAGCTTTCCTTAATCTGACCATTATTAGATCGGTCACAGAAGAGGAAGTTTTGTATTTTCTCCTCAAGACTTGCTGCGTGTGCCGTTCTCCTCAGAGTCCTAGTCCAGTAGGATCGTCTTTTCTTCATTTTAAAGATCAAATATCTGCTCTGAACTTACTCAACAATGTTTTTCGTTCAAGATATTGCGCCTTTAATCCGTGTGAAAAGTAAGTCAGCCCTTTAGAATCAGCTGATCACATAAGCACTGCCGACTTCTCTGCGTAATATCAACAAAGAGTACATGTATTTCCTGGTCATGTGACTTCCTCTGGGTCTTTGTGCTCAAGCTACACCCCCCTCTGCTGGTGAATCTGTGAAACGGCTTCATGTTTTTGAAGTAGACAAAGTCAGCACGCTCATCAGAGAGCCCCACATCACAGCATAGAATAAAAATCCAATGAAATAGATGTCAATGGCTACAGTTAGGCGCGTCAGGATGGACATTTTTGTCATTGACACATAAGCTAACAGCATATCCTGAGCTTGTTTCTTTGCATACAGCATATCTCATTCACGTTGTAAAAAGTGTCAAATAGAGCAGTCTTTCCCAATCTTTTTTGAGTCACGGCATAGTTTTTGGCAGCATACCACCTATTAAAATGTGGCCAAATCAAACTATTTTGTAATGCAAAATTATCACATTTTTACTTAAAACATCATTAGATTATTCTTTAAATGCATAAATGGTTGGTTTTGGTTGAAGTCACATGGGGACATTTTATATGGACTTATCAGCTAAATTTATGTCTGAAGTTATAAACATGAGTAAGTTTGGGTCTTGGACTTGGTTAAGATTAGGATTTTGTTGATTTCCATAAATATTAACACATTTTTACTTCCTCCATAGAAATGAATTGGAGAATTGCATTGTGTACATTTGCATTTAAGTTTGCATAGGACATTGGTACATCTACATTTTTGTGGGTCGCATGGATAGAGCGAAAAGGCCTTGTTAGGTGAGATTAAAGTGCTTTAATGATCTTAAATAGCGGGGAAGTGCTACAGTTCTTTTACCGTGCACATCTGAAGTTAATAACGAAGCCATGTTTCTAGTCTCTGATGTATGTTCCTGTGTGAACCTCCTCAGAGCTCTGCATAAGACCCAGAGCTGTCAAGTCTAAACTCCTCAGACTCCGCCCTCCTCCTGAACACAGACACACAGGGATTGTGGGTAAATGAGAAGTGACTGGCCTTTGGTGTTGGCTCTATAGAGAGAGGACACACTGCTTCCTCTTGTGTTGTGTCTGCTTCAGAAGTGATTTACTCTAAGGCACAAGTGTCCAATCTGTGAATTTAAATATAGATAAAGTGAAGAGCGAATAGGTTGCGTTCACATGACATCACATCTTTATATAGGCCAGTAATATTTAAGACAGAGTTTCTAGTCCTGTGTGAATCATCCATGTCTATACAAGTGTATGCAAAGTTTCCCACAAATTTTTACCTCATGTAATTCCCCAAACTCAAATTTTACTCCCTTACAAATGCATAAATGTATGTCTGTGTTTTCAATCCAAGAACTGTAGATGATTCATAATGACTCTGTTGCTTACCTTCAGATTTGAACTAAATTACTATTACCATTCGTCAGCTGCCTTTTTCTGCATTTATAAAGCTAAGAAGTAAACAAGCTACTATAAAATACCAGTAGTACAAACCTGTTGCTGTGGTAATGTTAGCTTCAAGATATGCAAACATGTAACTTCGAGTATATCGTACAGTAAAATAAATGCTATAAATAAGGTAATTAACAATAAAAATTAAGTAAGTGATTCTGTGAACTTTCAAGTAGACAAGGCAAGTTTATATGTACAGAAGAATTCACTTATAACAAGTTATTCAAAGGGTCTAAAATAAGAAGAAATAGAGTGTATCTGCACCTAAACTGAAAAACATTTATCTAACTTTGGAGGGTATTTTTTTCTGATGTGATTGTTTGGACTGAGGTAATTTAAAGTTTACAAATCTCCCAAGGTAAATATTAGGACATTAATATCATCTGAATATCATTATCAGAAAATGACAAAATATATTATAGTTTTTGTCAGTATAGCCCAGTTTTATGTGTAAAGCAGTATTAGTTGTCCTGAAATGTCCTTTTCTCTGGTGAGCAGTTCTTTGGACAGTTTTGCATTTCCTCATAAACACGACTGACAATATTCACACATTTTCATTTTCTGCTTGTCTGGTTTTTCTATTTCTAAACACTGTCCACGTTATCAAAGACAGATTGCATTTCTCTCTGTGTTTATTAATATTTTGTGCTTTGAACCAGTTTTGTGGATGACATGTTCTTTATTGAGGCTCAGGGACACATTTGATTCCAGAAACTATAATAAAACCATTCTTATGACATTGTTGCTCCAAAGTGTTGCCTTAATAATATAGTCAGAGACACTGAAGCCTTTAAGAAAATGTCTTATGTAATTGTAATGTTTGTTACTTTATTCAGCTCAAATTATATAGTTAATGCAAGAGTTCTTGATTGAAATTGTACAGCAGCATCAAAAGCAGCCCTTTAGATGATGTGTTTTTACTCACTTTTACATCTCACTTTTTACCGACAAATATAGTTTTCATTCACAGAAACTGCAAAGAGACAAACTCAGAGAGTACTGATGCTAACACAAGACTAAGCCCTTTCTGAATGTGACTTGTCCTGTGCGTGAGGACTACATCAACACAGGCCTGGACCTGGACCAGGGCCAGTCTGACCCCAGGGTAACTCTGAGCCAGCCAGGGGCTGCTGTGCACATTCTGTTGCACATGTGTCAAACACAAGGCTCGGGGCCTCGTTTGGCTCCCAAGGTTTTTTTTTTAAAGAAGAACAATTGTGATTTTCCCAGATATTTAGGAAAAAACTATGGCATAAGTAGATCAATAATTGTATACTGTATTATATTTTGTTTATTGCAAAACACCAGCATTTGTTTAAAAGACTTATAAATAGTAACAGTTTCATTGATTTCCTGTTCAAAACTGCAGAACACATAAGACGTTTAAACATTTGTTTTTCTTCATTGTAAAATTTAACTTTAATTAGCCACAGTTTTAAAAATTAAAGTTTTTTGCTGTTGGAAAGTGTCTACATGACTATTTGAACCTTACATGTTTTACATGTAATCCTAATTTTTGAGTAAAGGCGAGTAAATAAGACAAGTGGGCGGTGGGGCAGAGATTTTCTGAGCACTCACTGGAGCATCAGCTGCAGAAAAATACAACACACAAAACACACAAAACTATGAAGAGTAGATTTCACATAATAGTCCCTTTTAACCTTTACTAATGATTGTTTTGTGTGTTTAGTCTGACTCCCTCTCCCCTTCCCTTGGTGCTTTTGCACACCAGGCCAACATTGTAAATAAGAATTTGTTCTTAATGTTTTGCCTGGCAAAATAAAGGTAAAATAAAATAAACAATAACCCCAGTAATGTTTAATCTAATTACCGTAATTTCTGCACTATTGAGCGCATCTGAATATAAGCAACACCAACTAGATTTAAATAAGAAAAATGATAAAGTACATATATAGGCCGCACTTGTTATTAGTACATCTATGAGAATCTATAATTGTGCTGCATTGTTTTATAAGCCGCAGAGTTCAAAACTTGTGAAAAAAGTAGCGGCTTATAATACAGAAATTACGGTAATTAGTTTGTCTGAAACTTAAAGAGAAATTGTACAAATGCTTATGAGGCATTTTTAACTTCAACAAATATATACACAAATACAGAGCTTATTATGACAAAGACACAGGTTTATTACAGTCACAACCAGGCCTTTGTCCACAGAAGGGGAGTAAAGAGGTCTTTTGTGGGGCCCATATGAGCCACCTCTGGCCCAGGCCCTAAAAAATCTATCAGCTGGCCTGTCGAGATTCATGATGTCCAATGGGGTCCTCGGTCAAAATGAGTTTGACACTACTGTTTTAATGTATTTCAAACCAATTTTGTGGTGCAATATCATCTTGTTTTAATGTTGACATTTTGCTTTAGAGACCACACTATTAGCTGCATTGACATTGTTCCCCCAGTCTCACGTCAGGCATGTTTTTATTCTTATTTCTATTGTGGGCTTGTTTTTATCACTGAACCAGCCCCTGCTCCTGGCCCCTGCGCTGCCTCCTGCTCCACACTTATCTCCAGGCAGCAGAAGTGCCTCTCAAAACACAAGCGCACAGTCGACAGCCCCCGTCCCGGCCCACTCCCGCCTCGCCTCGCTTTCATCCACAGACGCGCACGTGGAGTTAGCCGTGTCGCTTACTGTACGTCCTCGAGAGCGTATCAAAGCCACCCAGAGTGCTTCTGCCTTTTCATTTGCTTTCTTTCTAACATGACACTCGGCTCTGTGCGCGGTGCATTTGAGCCAGCGTGTCCATTGATAACTGTGGAAAAGGGCTTATGGGTAAAAAAGAAAACGCTGCGGCTGCTTAATATTCGCGTCATGTTGAGTAATGATATGCAAAGTCACAGCTACCTGCCTGTCAGTCTATTGAGCTGAGCAGATAAACAAATGGGTCGTGGTGTCGAATACTAAACAGAAGAAGCATGTTTATACAGTATTCATGCATAAATTATTTTTAAAGTCGTCCAAACAAATCTTCTGCTGTTTTTTGTTGTGATTTGTAGATATTGTGTTAGTGGTTTTGTTTGTGACTTAGCATTGCTGGATTGCAAAATATATAAAGAACTATACAGGTTATGCACTGACATTTTTTTATTTAAAAAATGGTCCTAAACATTCTGACTTAAACTCGAACAAGACCAGTGCAAGCCACGTCTGAGTCAGAGGTATAAGCCAGGATCGAATCAAGTCTAAAGCAGAAAAGTCATGACTATTAGCCCAAAATTAACCTTGCAAGAAAAGAGAAAATATATCATCAGATTCATTAAGATTAGGAAGATGGGTTTGGGGTCTTAGACCAGGGGCCACATTTTGAAACGTATATGGAGCGGGGGTGAGCAGAAGTGAATCATTCAAAATTATGGAATTTAAACAAATTTAGGGAACCACCACATCTTTAATAAGGAATTAAACAATGATTTTAGGTTTATATGACATCAAATGTTTGTTATTTTGACTATGATTGCTGAATTGCTTAAATTTGACGTCAAAAACTAGTTTAGTTTAGTATTTTTTTGTTTGAAGGAACAATGTAAAAAAAAGCGATGTTCTGCACCAGATAATAGCTAGATACCTAGTTTCCATCTGCAGTCCCTGAGTTACAGAAATAAATAAAACAGTTCAATTATACTCATTCAGCAATAAGAGCAGTAATTCATAGCATCCAATCAGACTCACTCACAAATCCAGCATCAGACATAGCATCTGATTTAGACAGATATTTTCTAACATTGTCTAATACATTCACATGCTGTTATTGTTCATCAATTACTTTGTACACTAAAGGGTTAAGAAAAATGCTACATATTAGCATTTTACATTTACATCACACAATTATATATTCACACATAAAAGATATATACTATAAAGTATAGTCTAGTTTTAGTCTATAAAGTATAGTTTTTAAGGGCCGCAGTTTGGACATGCCTGCCTTAGACCAGTGGTCCCCAAAGTGGGGATTTGAAGATGCCATTTCCAATTATGACTTGGTATTTAGTCTCTTTTTTACCTGGAACCATTATGTTAAACTACTAACATAAATGCATTTTAACCCAATTTTAATGGTTTTCCAACTTAACATTTTTACAGACGTTTATTTAATTTTACTGTGGGGGTGGTGAGTTCGTTACGTCGTTATTTTGGAGTCCAGGTTTGAAAAGTTTGGGAACCCCTGCCTTAGACCATCCTTCTCTAGAAAAACTCACAAAACTCGATGGCAAAAAGAGAAACCTTGAGGAGAACCACAGTGAAGGAGAGATCCACTCCCATGGACAAACAGGCTGTACATGTAACTAAGAGTAACACAGATATAGAGTTTAAGTCTGTAGAGCCAGAGTTGGTGTGTGAAGCACTTTGGAAGGGATCTGTCTGTGAAAATGTGCTTTATACATAAACCTTTATCATCACTCTTCTGTCCAGTTCATCTCAAAGCAGCTCAATGAGTTTAACTTGTATTTCTAGCTATTCTTTGGACTGACAAGACTTTACTTTGCTTTGTCACTGATTGAGAAAGCTTTGACCTCAGAACAGATCATTACACAGCAAGAGTTAACATGAACAACAGCTGCAGAAAGGATTTAACTGAATAGAGTTTGAGTTTGTCGGGAAAATGTGTTACACTGAGTAAATTGTCGCTAGATTTTGACTAAAATGCACATATTGATGGCAGATAAACAGATTCCTTTTTAGTCAGCATGCACAACCTTCCACATTTTTAAACTTTTTGTAAACTATTTTTCACAAGCCGCCACTTGACTGATGAAAAACCTCAGAAAATACACACTGTATATTCATTTCTAACACCAACACTGTCATTTTTACAATAACTGATACACCACGTCTTAAATCTGACTATTTTTAATAAATCACTCCTGTTATATTATTTATCTTGTATTTTACCCTTTCTTGTTATTGGACATCTTCTGTACAAGTCTTTAGTCTGGTTTTGGCATTTGAATCACAGTTAGAGGCTTGTTTTGCTCCAGTTCATCCCCAGTGCCATTTGTCATCTCTGTCGGAGGGCTCGTCGCTGACACGCTGCAGTGAGGAGGGGTAGGGGGGTGTGAGATTGGGCCTAAAGTCTTTCTAACTCCAGAGCAGGACAGATGAGGCGCCGGCAGCAGAAGTGGCTCACATGTCCGTCAGCCAAAACACAGATACGACTCGTCACTGCTGCACTTTCTACTGCAGTTCAAAAGCACTCTGGGTTTTTAGTATCACACTACAGATTTAAAGGAACTGTATGAAAGATTTGGATTTGAAATTTCAAAAATATAACCTATACGTGTCACAGATACAAGATAAACATGTTCAAAAGTTATTATTTTTGCTGAAAGTCAAGAGAAAGCAATGAACATGATGTTTATTTGTTGATGTTTCATTTGGTGTTTTAGTTCTTTACATGACTCTTGTTTGCATTGCTAGTTTGGTTTCTTAATGCCTGAAGCTGATGTTGAACGATTTGTCAGGAACGAGCCTATCACACAACTGTCTGTGATTGGCTCATGCACTTGTTTCCACACAGTTCTCATTAAGCTCCACCCACATTGTGAAGAAAGTGGTTTCTTTAGCTGTGTCTGTTCACATTACGGCGTAAAAAAAAAGTATCAAGTATGTTTTTGGCTTTCTTTTTCTGTCTAGTTGACTTTTGACCTCCAGAAAGTTAAACAGTGCATCTTTAATAATGTATTATTTCAGTCTCTGGCAACTCAAGTTCATCTGTGATTGTAATACTTTTTTAAACCATTAGTTGTACATCTTACTTATGATTCCTTTATAGCTACTCAGCCATTTTTTCCTCAATTAAACATATTTTGAAGTCATGCAAACCTGACTTAATTAGCCCAAAATCACAACAGTTATTTCAAGAGACTTGAGCAGATTGTTGATTTAGCAAACAAAGTTGTCAGAAAATGAAACAATGGAGCAGCCGTTGGTCATTACCAAAAAGAAACATTAGAAAATCTACTTCAAAAATACAGAAGCAGATTGTCCAACAGCAAACAGGCAAATGGATAATTGTCCCACAGCATCCTCTGTCCTTAAACTCTCCTTCTCTGCAAGGAAAAGGGAAACCTGGAGGAGATCCACAGTGAAGGAGATGGACAGGCTATAGATGTAACCAGGTCTGACGCGATTAGAACTTTAGTCAGTGGAGCCAGAGAGAAAAGACAGAGAGAAAAGATTCATCTAGCAGAATGAGGACGGCCAATTCAAGACCCCAAGTGAGAGGGGTCCACGACCTTCAATATTAGGGGCATCAAAGGTCCCAAATCAACTGTATTAATGATTAATGGTTTAATGTTGTGATCTGTAAGCATGGATCAAGTACATTCACAAGTGCTAACATTTGGTTGTTGGGTCTTTTTCAGCAAGTCTAGAGTTGATTTTACCCCTGGTTTTGCTTGACTCAGAGCCGGACTTTCCTATACGCAGACTACGCAAGTTGTGTAGGGCCCCGCCTTCTGAATTGAGACACGGCCACTTTCCCTGTGCTGAGCTAAGACTGACAAAAGCAGAAATGTGTCTGATCATTCTCAGCACAGAGCGCAAAATCAAAGATTCTGTGAACAACTTGGACAACAAATACACGTTCTGTACATCATCAGCCAGCTCTCAGCCAGTCTTTATTTTGCGGCAATAGGACAAGTATTGGCTGAACTATGAACACATAGCCTAAACCTGATGTACTTAAACGTCTGCTGATCGCGAAATTTACCGCGGTGAAAATTACCGCTGCAAAATACGGCGAAGTACTGCATATTTGTGTTGAATTATTTCAAAAGCCACGTAAACCACGAGGCAGATTGTCCCGAAAAAGTTTCAGATGTTAGTATTTCTGTCCAAAAAGTCCTGCGCGATGATGCAGGTTATCAGCTGTTACAGTGTGATCATGAAGAGGGAACAGAGGCGGAGCTCACGTGGAGAGGGACAGGGCTGGGGCCCCACTTGGAAAAACTCACACCAAGTAAAACTTGAAGAGGTACAATAATATAATAATGATAAAATGTAAGATTTGTTGGTCTAAAATAGCTTACTCCAAATTTACGGAAAATGCATTGGTTTTATTCAAAAGTTTCTGGGGCAGGATCTTACATTATCTCTTTATTGTGAGAAATATGATTTAGCTTACACTTATTTTTGTCTGTCGCTTTGTAGTTAAAAAGTATAATAATAATAAAAAAAGTCAATTCAAATGCTGCTTTGGCTTGACTGATTAAGGTTCATAGAAAAGACTAGAGGGCCCCGAAGCTGATTTTTGCTTAGGGCCCCCAAAAGGTTAGATCCGGCTCTGGTTCGACTCAAAGTTGTCATAAAGTAGGGCTTCAAACTGAGAATCAAAAAGAGTGCTACGTAACTTTTTGGTGAAGGCTTTGCCACCTGCATTTTTTCAAGGAAATCCTAAATATCCAGTGTGACATTAGAAAGAAAATCAATTTGTGTTGCCCTGTGGAGAGAAACAGTTGTAGTTGTAGCTGCTGCATAATTCTTTTCATACGTTCGACCTTATTCTTGTTTGAGAAATGAAACGTCAAGGTTTTTGTGGTCGTTCGGAGAATCTTTCTGAACGTCTTTTTGTACTAAACCTTGAAACACATTTTCTCTGGACTTCCAACAACACTGCGAGAAACAATATCAAGGCCGTTTCTAACAAGAGCCGTTTGAAAAAGAAAGTGCCTGAATTGCCGGTTTATTTGCTCCGTCCTCGCTGCTTTCATATAGTGTTTGTATAAAGTAGACACAGTGTGCAGTTTAAGTGGATGCGTGTTGGCCGGTGCTGATCATCTGTCTGTCAGTTTGAGAGCATTAAGTGTGTGAAAGAGTCTCTTAGCTGCAGTCTATGAAGTGAACAAGCCCCGCGGTGTCGCTTTAGTCAATGGACCAAGACACAGTGATTTACAGGTGTGAAAGTCACCTTCACGTCTGCTTATGTCGGCTTGTTTCTGCCGGAAACTCTGATATAAAGTTGAATTATATGAATATATGAGAGGATATGTGACTGTTCAATCTGCTGATTAACGTTCATTTTGTGCATGGCTGAAACTTAGATCTGATAATGTACCAGGAAGTACTCTAAAAATAAAATAATCTTCAGTGGTGCTGGTGGCTTTCAGTCAAGTTCACAGTCAAGACACAACGTGCACTTGTTTCCACACAGTTCTCATTAAGCTCCACCCACATTGTGCAGAAATGTTATTCTTTGGAACAAACAATGACAAAAAGTCAGGTCTGAGAAAGTGGCAAACAATTTATGATTCATAGCAAATAGGGATGGGACGAGACAGAATTTTCACGAGACGAGACGAGCCACGAGATTGAGTCCACGAGATCGAGACGAGACAAGATTTTTAAATAATTTGCGTTAATTGTTTCAATTTAGAATTTAAACAAGGCACATTACAAAATTTGATTTGTATTATTTATTATTGTTAGTTTATATTCTTTTAGTTTAGCTTTACCTTTCATTATGTGTATTACTTTGGATTTTTATTATTTGAACGATCTGTGTTTTGACTGAAATTGATCCACTCCTCCGTGTGTAGCTCAGGCTCCGCCCCCTTTACCCTGCTTTACAGCGCTGCCGCTGCAGGGGCCAGATGCACACAGATGAGGAGACTTTCCTGCTTTTTACATGACAGAGGCCAAAATATCTCTTTGTGGATCTATTTTAAACAATGTTTAAGTGTGAAAAACACTGCGCTGTTCCCGCGATGTCCGCGCGTATATTTGACGATTATATATTTTTCGCGCTAACTTTTACAATGTTTAGGACTAATTATCTCTGTCAATATTGGTCCTATCTTTACGAAATAAAAACTGAGACAGAGTTTAGACTGTTTTCTGTCAGAATAAGTCTTCTACAAGTCTGTGTGTGGAGGAGAAGATTTACTACAGCTGCTCAAAGATACGAAACTTAATTTCATGACCATGGAAAAATCTCACGAGACAGTTCAGTACGTGTGCGCACAGTATCGTGACAGTTTGATCTCGCGAGATCTCGCGGCACGAGATCTCGTCCCATCCCTAATAGCAAACCTTGTTCCTGATTGATCAGTAGCTTATAATCTTGATTATTGCACCATTTCACTGTTTGGCAACCCAAGTTCATCTGTTATTGTAATACTTATTGGTTTCTTTATACTGAGTTTGGTTAGTCTCAATAAAACATATTTAAAAGACTTGTCATGCAGACTTTTTTTTCATGAATTATTTTATTTTTATTAATTATGTTGTCTCCTCATTAGAAAGACTTGGAAAGTGAAATATCTAAAGATCATTTCACTCATTTGAATGTATTATTTCAAATTTATTATTTATTTTCATTTCAAATGAAAATAAATTCAGCTTCCAAGTATTTGTTCAATTCCCCTAAATTTTGTCCAGCCCAAAATTACAACAGCAGTTTACTTCACCAGATGTCGATTTAGCAAACACAATTGTCATAAAATCGAACAATTTAACAGTCATTGGTTTAAACATTTTAGTTGTTACTTTTAGAGCGCTTCATGAACAGGCTTCACAGAACATCGTGGATCTGTTGACTTTTCGGGACAGTGTCTTGGATCCTCCAGTCATAACCGGCTCATGATTTTTAAGACTAAGCTCAGAATTCTGAGATTCTCATCTGTCTGGAGCGTTCTGCTGCAGTGTCTGTGTGAAACCAACTCTGTTGACTCTTTTAAAAGGCAGCTAAAGACACTTTTATTCCGAAAATTTGTGAAAGCGCTACATAAATAAAGTTTGTTTACTTGCTTGCTTGCCTGCTTACTTACTTACGCAGTAACTTATTGTAAAAGGTTTGAGAACCTCTGCCTCAAACTAGGGGGCAGAGTGGCAGAGTGGCTAACACTTTCGCCTCATAGCAAAAAGGTTGCGAGTTCAATTCTCGTGCAGCCCAGCCCTTTCTGTGTTTGTATTTTTCTATATATGTGGCCTTCTTCTGGGCACTCCGGGTTCCCCCACCAACCAAAACATGCACCATATAGGAAATGACCAAGCTTAGCAGAAGCGCTGTGGAGCTCACTGCTCTGAGGCGATGGCCCAGAGGCATTGGAAGTGTTGAGGACAACTTCTGCTACAGCCATATTTAGACCAGACCAGTCTCAAAAGGAAACATAGAAAAATGTAAAAATTGTACAAGAGGCATCTTTTCGCACCTTATTTTACATCAATATGTTACGTCTTTAACAGGAAAATCTTAACCTACCCCAGCATGCACATCATACGTTTTTGACATTTCGTTGTATGTCTATGTTTTCTTCGGAGACTGTGTTTAAACATTATAGCAAGCAATGTAGTATATATCTAGTTAATGACGTCAAAAAACAACTTTTGATTCCCCATGTTTGTTCGTAGGTTTGCTGAATTTAATCAACGCTATTTAGCAATAAAAAATTTCCTTTAGGCCATTGATAAACTGTCACTGACTCCCTTTACCTTCTTGTACCTGTGTTTTTGGGCGACTGCTCTTTTGGTTTCCTCTCTATAGCTCTGAAGGTTTTATGACTGGAGCCTGACCTTGGCGTAGCACGTGAAGCAATTATAACAAACGAGGCAAGTATTAAAGTGAGGCTACAATAAGTGGTGCTAAAGCTCTAACACAGAGAGACGCAGTGATGAATTACCCCCATTAGGCCCTGTTTAAAAGCTTGTTTGGATTAAAGACTGAAAAAGTGTCTAAATCCGGTCTATAAAAGGCTATTACTGATTAGCTGTTATAATTTATATCCAGGGATGTCTTTGTCAGTCCAGGCTTCATAACGCAGGATTAATGTTGACTCTACAGCCTCACAATGAATCTTTAAGCAGCCCAGTGTCCGCTCGTTCACGCTTGGTCGTCTTTGAGCCTTATTTAAGTTGATTAGTAAATTAATTTATGACTAAGTAAAGCAGCAGGCGTGGAATGAGATTTCTGTGTAGTTTTGTGCAGCGTTTGTGAGCGGTGCATGTCAGACATACATTAAAAGTATAATATGAAATCAGAGAAAGTGTGGTTTCAAGTAATATAGTGCTATGAATATGTTATTAAGTAAGTTAAGTAGGGCTGCTCAAGCTGGAAAAAATTGTCTCAGAATTTAAGCATGTTGGGCCTGGGCAGTACTTGAATGGGAGCCCATTAGAGGAACATCAGGTGCCACAGTGGGACAGCACAAAGAGAAACTCATCGTTGTGTCCACTTCACCCACATCACACTATCTTTTTTGAGGAAGTGTTAAAGGAAAAGTTCAGTAATTCCTATTTAAGGAACACTGAGACTGAACAAATTCAGGTTAAGATGAATTTACTTTGAATTCAAAGGGAACAAACACAAGAATGTTACAATCTCTCAGTGTCTCAGATCTAAACACATAAAGTCTGCTCTTGGTCTTGCTTCTGCTCTTGTTCAAAGGAGAGAAAGGGATGGGACCTTTTCCTCCATTTGGATAATCCTTGTTGACTGGTAAACTGTCCCTCAGTTCCAGCAATATTAGTTCAGTGGTGGTCCTGTTTCCAGAAACACACTTGTTGACTTGTTTTGCAAGTCTTGGAGTATCAGCGGTCTTTAAAGGTGGGGTAGCTGATTTTTATACTGGGAACACAAAAATGGTTTTAAATCTGAGCATTCCCCTTAAATCCTTTGATACATGGTTAATATGAATATTTATACATACTTGGTTGCAATTTCGGCCTAAAACCCTCTTTTTACAAAACACAAAGTGAAACTGGAGAGGACCACCCAAGCTCGGCCAATCAGAGCGCTGCATTTGGCTCCTGATGGGAACTAAAATTCTTTATTATTCAATTTAAACAATACTCAGTGGTCTAATTTTTTCACAATGGGCTGCATTTACGATATAATTTTTAGTGGAAAACACAAAGCTTACTTATTTACAATTTAAAAAGTTAGCTACCCCAACTTTATGCTTATTGGGTTCAAAATAGTCATCTTTGGAATGTTTGCTTTCTCTTGTAAATGCAGCTATGATACACACACTGTTGGATGATTGAAATAAATGAATGATTGGTTTATTCATATAGCACATTTACATAAACAGACGTCTTCCGAACTGCTTCACTCAGTAACCTCCCCTCTAAACTCAGTGATGCAGCAGCTCATTAGAAGCGATTCTCCTAAACATCTGGCGCCTCAACCTCCGACCACCACCAAGTGTTCCCTAACCTACATGTTATTGGTTAGTGGGAAAACAGGAGTGCTCGGAGGAAACCACCCAGACACAGAGAGCAAACTCCACACAGAAAGACCCACACCTTGTGGGAGTCGAACTTCTTGCTGTGAGGCCAAATAAATACAATAAAAATATATAAGCATCAAGTACTCTCACATCACAGAGCTCCAAGTCAAGTCTCAAGTCTTATCAAGTCATCAAAATAGTCTCAAGTCTGACTCAACTGAAATCCACACTTTTAGGCCCTCTAGTATCTTCTATGTACAAATCCACTTGCCATGACATTCATATTTTCTCATGTGCTATGCTCTAGTGTCCTGTTATATTTCCTCTTTGACAGGTTAAATTCTGTCCCTGTTAGCTGTACTGCACGTACGAGAGCCACCAGCTAGCTTCATGCATAAACCAGTTAGCGTCTGCATCTCTTTAGTGAAGGAGTGTCTTTCTGGAGTAAAACTGCAGCCCTCGGAGGAACCCTTGGGTGCTTCCCTGCTCCGTAATTAGTCCTTCTCCTTCTGGTTCTCGTCGTGCGGGTCCCATGGGTGCTGCCTATATACTACAGCTCGTATTTACCACCCCGCACGCTTCCTCTGCTCAGCCTCCACAACCGGCCTGGGGGAGAGATGAGAGTTTCAGCACAAATAGTCATAAAGGAGACGGATGAAGCTAGGACGTTACCACCAGCTAGCGCCTTCAGCTAACTCTGCTACAATGGTGTATCTACAGCTAAATTACACAGGCTTAAATGTCACTTATGAGCGGCGCGGATCGTGTCACCTCCAGCGATCTGCAGAAGGAACTGTTTGGATTCAGAAAGACAGGAAGGCCATAAAACGGTTCATTTAACACACAGGGAAAAAAAAACACAGCTACAATCTTACAGTTTTTCCATTTAGACTTGATGTGATGCTGAATACAGTATCCATTCTGAATTGTCACATTTTTGCTAAAAAAAAAGAACATATTTAATTGAAATTTAGATTCATTAGCTCAAACTATGGCAGACAAATATAAGTATACAATCTTTATTGAATGACACTGATGCTTAAGTTCTGTGTAATCAGACGAACAATGAACAACCGATTCAGGACGCCCCTCTTTGAACAGGAATATAGTGAAGTAAAGGTGGGTGGGTTGAGAGCGCAGGGTTAAACTGACAGATCCTCGAGCTAGGTTAAGGAGGCTTCTGGTGACATAGGGATGTGGTCCTGCTAACAAAACTCAATTAACATTTGGGGTTGAAAAGAGTTTGAAAACTTTGAAAATCGTTCGAAGTGCAGTGATCGAATCAAAAGGCCAGAATCTATCAGTTTTGCTCATGCGCTAAATTACACATGCAGCCACTGACCTATGCACACTTGTATAACACAAATACTGATACATCAATAGCCACTGAATGTGCAATATTATGTTGTGTTAACAACTCACAGTGAACCTCTAAACAGAGGGATTATTTATCAACACGAGCAGCTGACCTCACGACCCTTAAAAGTTCAGGGGAGTGAAAAAACGACAAGAATACATTGTCTTAAGCTTCAGGAGACCGACGTCTGTCAGACCAGTTCAGACCTGACAGAAACAGCTGCTCTCGTCTCGTTTTGTTGTTTTAATCAAAGAAGTTTCCCAAGCGAACAAGATGAACAGCGTCTCTTTCTGCATGGAGCGTGCGCAGTAGAGCAGAATGTGACCGATAATCCCTCTAAATGAAAACTAAATATTACTGTTTACGATTCAAATGTTGGTAAGACAAAGTTCTGAGCACTAACAACAGTGGCTTTGTTTTAAATGTAATGTATTATAGTATATTTAGTGTTTTAAGGCTTTGAAAAAAGTTTTTATATAGATAAACTAACAAAATCACAAACTGACTGTCCCACACATATGTTAACTTGCACTTGTTTTAAGAATGATTTGTCCACGTTACAAATTGAAATGATTAAGGTTTGATTTTTATGTAACAAAAATAAGCTAATGTTTCAACATAAACATCCCTCTGAAAATGTGTTTTGGTCACTGTCCTTGAACAAAATATGATTCACACTCTCAGATAGACTCCCGAAGGCTATTGGCACAGACTGTTCTGTAAACATCCTGTTAACATCTTCGCCGTGGCCCCTCCCCTACCCGTCCCCCGTCTATGACGTCTGCTGCATCTTTCCTTTCTTTCCCCGGCCCACTCCTCACAAAAAGTCCCACGTGTACTGTGTTTTGTTATGTTTTTTTGTTTTTGTTGTATAATTGCTTTGCATTTCCTGTTCGGAAGAGCGAGTGGCGGCGCGCAAAAGGTGCAGCGGCCCGGGGGCTCACTCCAAACGTAATTGCGTTGTACTCTGTGACAATAACAATATATCTTTCTGTTCTGTTAATAGGGCAGCACAGGTAATCAAAATAAACTGAAATCACAAATGTAATGCAAAGACATTTAGTAGTCCCAAAATTTCTAATAATTATTAAATGTAATGTTAAAGAGCAAATGATGTGACTTTCTTATTTTTCATAACATGTTATGTGTGCACATCAAGTCTGAACAGACAAGTTTGAAAATAGCTCACGTGTGATTATTTTATTCGTTTACCAGTTCATTATCACCATTTACTTTGTAGTTTCTCCCTAAGACACAACTAGAATCTCATTTCTTGAGCGAATTTTCTCATGAAAGCATTTAAAATCAAATTGTAATTGCAATACTGGTCTCAAATATTACAGTTATCACAGACATTTTTTCCCCCTAAATTCTGCAGCTTTATTACAAACAGCTCACGTGGTTTACTCACTTATGTATTTTGAGGCAATTGTTATTTATCACAATGAGTTTGGAAGTGCTTTTCACAACTTTTCGAAGCCAGCGCGAGTTGAGCCATGTCCCTCTACTAATGCAAGCTTAATCGTGCTAAAGACATTTAATATTTTATGGAAAAAACATGTCGGTTTTTAGAACATTTGCAGATCATTTTTAGGCACGTTGTTTTTTACTTTTCAACAATTAGTTTTGCTCTTATATAAACTGCTTGAAAAACTTTTTTTTTTTAATGCATAATATTAGTTGCATTTCTTATTCTCTAAAGACCAGGAAGTGTTTTGTTAGCGTGCTAGTTGTTGTTGTTGTTGTTAGCTGTACTTTGACAACATTCTCTGTGGGTTTTTAAAAGTTGTAGCAAATACTTTAAAAATCCTCAAAGTGAATAAACAGAAGGCACAGCTGTTGTTATAAATGTTGCTTCATCTTAAAATGAACTAGTTTGTGTTTTATATACGTATAATTGTAATACTATGATAATCCTAATAATGCTTTTAAATACCGCTCTCTCTTAAGTGTGCCTTACATGTTACAGAAGCGTCCTCTCTGGTCTGTGTTCAGCGCGCCGTCATTCACGCCACGTTAGTTAGTTTGCCTCTTCATCTTTAGTCACGTTTGTCCTGAGGCTGGAGACACATTTTCCTCCTGCAGCGTCTAAATATAAGTGACCTTTTTATTTCCCAGATGTGCAGCGCTGGGATCACATCACTTTATCCTCTCCCAAACCAGTCTGAAGGGCACCTGGAGGAGACGGATTATGAGGAGATTAGCACAAGTTATTTTCTATATTTCAGCATTAATGAGGCAATATATTGATAAAAATCTGTGTTTGTTATAGGAGGCTTTTATCTGGTCACAAAATTCAGCTCCGAAGTGACGATTGACTGATGGATTAGCCAAACAAAAAGCATAATGACATTTTTTTTACTGTATAGTGAATAAATAGAACTGCCCGCTGTATCATAATGTCATTATTTGGACATGTTAGTGCAAACTGGTCATATTAGAGTAAGTTTAAGGTCAAAATAATCACAAATCTTAAAAGCCTGTGTCTTTTCTAGACTTCTATGTGACATTAACTTTGATTTGTCCTCTCAAAACTGTACTAAGCACATTGCTGGGTTAATGCGACTTTTGGGCCACCTCATATAAAAATAAACTATCAAAGCATGTTAAAGAATTGTATTTAATTTATCTTTATTGCCCAAGGACACAACGGCAGTCCACTTTTGTCATCTGTTATGGAATCTTTAAACCAAGCAGTTCAGGTGGAAAATTAATGAGGACGTTACTTTGTGGAGAGCTTGTTCTCATTTATACCAAGAATAAATCAGTCATCAGAGGCCAAAACTACAAAGACTCAGCCTCACAAAGATTCCAGTCGCTTGCTCCAAAGAGTTTAAGGCTGCATTCACAATACACTTTTGATTCGCATCAGGATTTGTTTGTCTGGATAGTCCGGTTCGATTGAGTAATAGTGAATGCACAAATGCACTTCAAAAATTTGGTGCGGGTTGAACAGGTCAGTCTCGGTTCGTTTGTTTTGTGGAGCAAACGGCCCGAGAGCGAAACATAACCAGGAAGTGAACACTGACGTAATCCACACTGAGCAGCCCGATCTCACAAGAAAGCGTACATATACCACGACATAACGCAACATGTAAATTGCGTATGATTAGCACGAGTTTAAGGCTCTTTTGCGTAATTATAGTACGCGTCACAGTCCCCGTTCATTTCAATGGTGGTTGTTAAGAAGTGTTCTTATTTATGAAAATGAACAAAATCACACATCTAATCTTAACCTACCCCAAGCCCCAACCCTAATCTTAACCATTTTAGTAACTTTTTGCCTGAACTTAACCGTTTCACCTGAAGAAAACGTCTCCACGTGGCTTCAACCAAAACTCGTGGCATTTTTACGCGGTGAAATCTCGTGTCATTTTTACGCTTTTTCATATCATGCTATATGTACGGCGTAACATATGTACGCAAAACAGGACTGATATCGTGCTAAAAATACACTATTTTTGTGTCGTGCTAAATGTACGCCTTCTTGTGAGACCGTGTTGCACTGAGATGCACGTGAGGATCAGAATCAAAACAAACTCATGTGGGAGATCGATAATGAGACAAATAATACGCAAAAACACATGAAAGTATCAGGAGAAGGACAGGGAGTGATTCAGTTTTAATTTATTATGATCACTGTTTTCTCCTGTTTGTAAAAGTAAAGTTATAAATCTTAGATGGAAGCAAATACAGAAGAGAAAATGATCTATGTTCATCTAATAATTAGTTATAAAGCTAAATGAGCAGATGACAGACCTTTCAGAGCCGGATTTGCTCAAATAGATGAACTTTTTGCTACGTTTTGCTCTCCTCCCACGTCTTCTGAAGTAAAAGTAAACTTTGTCTGCACTCTGATACTTCGTCTGTCGCTCACACTGGACCCGTTAATGTGACAGAAGTTGTGGGATGGATCCATAAAAACATAAAGTCCAGCAGTGTGTCTGTTTAGCGTCTTCTTTCCTGGTTGCGTAACGTGTTTCTGTCCCACAGCGCCTCTACAGGCCAAAGGCAGATGTGTCTCTACTGCGCTGGTTCGATTGGCAAAAAAACTCTTGTGAACAGAACTGGGACAGTTTAGAGCAGGCCTATTCAACTTAAGGTTATGATTCGGCACTCAATTCACTTTCCAAAAAAGTACAAAAACAACTCATTTCCAGTGCGAAGATGCTGTATTTTTCATATTTTTAGCCAAACAATCCACTTTGCTCTATTTGAAGACAGTTAAAATGGGCTTAAACAAAGATAAATATGACTTATTTTAAACATTTATTCTCTCATTATCCACTTTAAGACTGTAACTTTTTACAATCTTTATTTCAGTCCTTTTCAAATTCTGCTTTAGACCTGGTTTAGATTTGGTTTAATGCTGGGATAACGCTGATTTGGACATTTTGTAGAGCAATAAAAATGGACTGCAGCTTTAGTTAGTATCACTATAGAAATAAATCTAGTCCTGTTAATGTTTGGAGCAGCCTCATGTCAAAAACGGAAACACATTGTGCAACTAACCCGGCCCAGAAGCCATGGATTTCTGTAACATCTGACCTTCTGGAAAATTAGGTTGAATAGCCCTGGTTTAGAGAAAGGGTTATCTTTTGTAATGGATTACCACAGTATCACCACTACGACACTATCAATCAGCCATTAAGTCGCACGTCACACCTTTAACTGCAGCGTGACGTAACCTGTGATTCCACCTTTAGCATGAAGCCTTTGCAGATGTGAGCTCCTGTGGATCCTGCTATAGCGCTAATTAAATGTGTTTAACCCAAGGTCTTTCACAGACGGAGAGAAAAAAACGCTCTGAACCGAGATGGAAAGAGAGAGGAAAGCTTAAGCGTGTAGTAAATGTTTTATTGAGCTGCTTTGAACTGCTGGAGCTGAAGAATGGTGATGTGTGGATCTCCGGAGAGGGCAGAGCTTCTTACATTGATGACCCAGTTAACGCGCACAAACTGGAGGTGCGCCCGGGCCGGACACAGTACCCCAAACACAGGCTGGAGATTCTGCTGATCGTGTTCTTCTGGGGAAACTCGGACCGCCCTGTCAGTTTGCCAAAAGAAAGTCTGCTTTTGATCATGGCTAATCAAGCAGGGCCGAGTCTGAGTGAGTCTAGTCTCTGAAATGGCAATAAGATCAGGCGTTTTTTCTGTTTTTTGAAATTTGGGGAGTCAGTTCAGTGCTTGGACGTTCAATTTAAAAAGAAAAAAAAGAGTAATTTTTATTGTCAAGTTGAATCCTGAGTTGAATTTAGCTTTTGCATAACAGCATTGGCTTCTTTAGGTCATGCAGTACTTTTTGTCTCATTGTGGTTTTAACTTTAATGCCTTCTTCACACTGGACTCCATTTTTGCATCAGAATTTTGACTGTACTTTATATATTTATGAAGCAGACATGTCGACAAGCCTCTTTGCCAAGTACGAGTGTCTGAAATAAATAGCTTTTGAATGGGTCTTGGGTTTCTTGTGGATGGCAAAAGGCTTTGTGTTTGCCAGTGTTTGCACAATGGCAAATTGAGAGAGTGGCTTTGGTGTATTTATTTATTTATTTTTATTTAATTGACCTTTATTTAACCAGGGAAGTCCCACTGAGATTCAGAATCTCTTTTGCAGGGGAGCCCTGGTGGAAGGGTCTGGGAAGGCATTAATGTACATGTTTTTAGTTGTAGGAGGAAACCGGAGTACTCGGAGGAAACCTACGCAGACACGGGGAGAACAAGCAAACTCCACATAGAAAGGCCCTGGGCGGCCCGGGAGTCGAAACCAGGACCTTCTTCTATGAGGCCAGATTGCTAACAGTTTGAAACAGTGTCGCCGTGTCGTTTAGTAAAAGTAGTTATAACCTCCCCAATAGCACAACTTCCTCATATAGGCAAACTGTCTTCAAACTTTTCAGAGCGGCACCCTCAAAATAACATGCAACCAGTAGAGTGGAGTGCGCTCTGGCCTCACAGCAAGAAGGTCGCAGTCTCGATTCCCACACGGCCTGGACCTTTCTGTGTGGAGTTTGCATGTTTCTTCCCATGTCTGGGTTGTTTCCTCCGGGCACTCCGGTTTCCCCACGACCAATAACATGCAGGTTATCGAATGCTTGGTAGTGATCGGAGGTTGAGGCGCCAGGTGTTTAGGTGAAGCGCATCTGCTGGGATGCACCAGGACTGCTGTTATCCCTGACTGAGGAGAGACTTTGTGAAGCACTTAAGATAACATCTGTCTGTGTAAATGTGCTATATAAATAAATCAATCATTCATGTTAGAATACATGTATTTCGTTTGCTTTAGCCAAATTTCACTCAAATAGGTTGCTTTCAGGAAAAAAAAAAAAATTGCATTCTGAAATCATCTTACGACCCAACCAGGGACTTCCGACCCTTACTGTGAGAACCGCTGCCTTAGATCAGTGTTTCCTAACAAGGGGTACGTGGACCTCAGAGTGTACTTGACCATTTGCCAGGGGGTACTTGGGATGATTGCAGATTTAAAAGTAGAATTGTAATTGTAATGTGAGATCATCATTAGGGGGTCAAGACAAAAAAGGTTGGGAACGACCACTTGAGATGATGGGTTAGGAAGCTTACATGCTTTTTTTTTTTCACCTAAAATTTGTACCACGAAATATGAGATTTTAAAAACATTCCCTAAAGTCTGGGTTCAGAAGCCAACACAACTAGTTGAATATTCACAAAATCTTTCAGTCATGTTTGTATATTTCTTACAGAGAATGAAGTGACCTGTCTTTTCTCCTCAGTCTACTTTTTTCAAGGTTGATAATAAATATAAATCTGGATAGATGCTTCCAACAAAGTCTGTCTGCAGAATCCAAATGTATCTATTTCCAAACAGCTCAGACCTTTAATTTACCAAACAATGACTTCAACATCTCCGTGCTGCTGCTGCTGTAGTAAAACATGATTGGGTGAAGTGCACAGTGAAATGGAGAAAACCCTTTTAGTCCGTGTGGCGAGTGCTTCCACGGGCTCTTGATGAGATCAGATGGGAGCCGGCTTTATGTCTGCTCCTCTAATTGAAGCGCTCTGGTGCCAACACAAACCAAACGCTGGCTCCTGTCGGTTTAGCCACAACGCTAGCATGATTAGCTCCAACATTAGCATTTATTGTTCTGGCAATTGGATTCTCGGCAGGTGGTAAAAGCGTTTGCACTCTGGTTGTGGGCGCAAGGCAAAGAAATGTTATGTAAGAAAGAGTTTGGAAAGTTGAAGAGTCCAACTGGGTTTGAGTTTTGTCGAAGATTTATTAAAGTTTTTGAAAAGTTGAACAATAGCTCTGCCAATGAGTCACATCGAACTTTGGTAGTTTTTGAAAGACAGAAACTTTGTGATAAATAAGCACCGTGTAGTTACTAAAACAGGTCTTGGCAAGTTTGAGTGTGAAAAATTCTTGCTAATTCTTAAGAAACTGCAGTAACATCAATAATACAACGGTCAACCAAATATGTATGAGGATCATAGCACATGCTTTATTAGGTTAGGTTAGTAAGACCTAATAAAGCATGAAGAAAGGCCTAATTATTAATCAACAAGTGATGAAATATTGGATGAAAATCAAGTCTTTATAGTTACTGGATTGTATTTAAATCTAACCACTAAAAGAGATAACAAGGTCAGGTTGGCTTGAGCTGAACTTAAACATTTTGGGTTTTCTCCTTATCAAAGAAATTTGCTTTATTTTTGAGAAAAATCCTTTTTAATTCTGTATGTTCTAGCTTCAGAGTATTGACCCTATTTTGTCCCGCCTACTTTTCTAGGACGTGCACTTCCTGTTTAGCTGCATTTAGCCTGTAGATTTCACTTGATGGGTTTATTTTAACTGTCATTACATTTAATTAAAATTGCCCCACAAAACAGACAAACAAACATGTTAGCTACCTTAACAGAGCTAAACAGGAAGTGCATTTCCAAGCCAAGTGGGCGGGACAAAATAGGGTCAATAAATTAAGCCTGTTTAAGGTCTGTGTCTTGCGCTGTCTTCTCACATTACAAAATAGTACCACAAAATATACTTTTTTAATAAATAACTAGCTGTCTTTACATTTATTGGCGGTTCTTGCTATCATTTTTTAGATTTGAATATTGGGATTGCAAATTGGCTGTGTGCACGGAATTTCAGTTGGCTGCGTACGTTCAAAATAGCTAACTTCAGTATGTACGACCACTTCCTGTTAGCGTTAGCATTTAGACACAATCATGTCTCTTTTGAAATATTCTGTCTCTGATGAAATATTTCTCTGATATGTAAAGTCTTTAACATGTTTTCTGTAACATTCACCACAACTGTCTGATCTAAAGAGGATTTATTTGTTTTTTCTATCAGGTTTTCACTACATCAGTTTAAAACAAATAAAGATTTGATTTGATTCAATAGATCTCACAATTTTACCCAGTCCTAGTGTAGCATGTATGTTGTACAAATTTCAACCAAAAGTCATACATCAATCAACAATAAGTTAACAAAGACTTGACATTAATTGCACTTCATTTGATACATTTTTGAGAAAACGGGCAGAAAAGACTAGGCTAACCCCCAATTCAAACTAATGGGGTCGACTAGGCTAGGCTAACCCGTTCATATGAATGAGAGGCTAAGCTATATGCTAGCACACTCACCAATTTCGTAGTTTCTAGCGGACTCGCGCTCTTTTTGTTAGTGGTCTTGGCCCGGTGGTCAGCTCCTAAAATACTGACTTTAATGCATTTGATTAAATAACAGAAAAAGCGAAATATGCGATGAAAAGTTACTTTAACCCACCTGTAGCATGTCACCCGAAAATCATCCCCTCGCTCTAGCAGCGCATTTAACGTCCGGTTTATATAGACTGTGATTGGCAGCGCACATGACTGCATCAACAACGCGATGACATAATAGTAAAGTTCACGATATATTTATTATAAAGAGAAAAAAGAGAAACGGCTTTTGAGGCAAGATTTTCACCTGTTACACTAGCTTACAACTCTCCTTCCAATAATCAGTTAAATCTTTAGTAATTTGACAAATATAGCTTTCTTCCTCTGTATAATTCTGTCTAATTGTCATTTACAATAAGTGGATTTTCTTCAAGCTTTATATGCAACACCTTGAGCAAGTTTCCACATTTTTCATTTTTAACAAAGGTTTTGCACAAAAAGTCTAAATTGGCTCTGGGCCCAGTTCTGCTCTCCCTTTTGTCTCAAATGTGGGCTGCAAATTTTATTCTTGTTTCAGATATTACTCTTCCGCACAAAGTCTCGAGCAAAGGCAATTTAGCAGCGAGTATGAATTATATTTTTTGTTCTTGGAAATGGTGCACAACATCTTCAGAGGTTTTTTTTTTTTTCCCTGTTCCTGGAAGAAGCTGCAGCTCAAAGCTTATTAGTTTTAGGTCTTGGGACGATTTCTCCGACTTATCACATCATGGACTGTTCCAAAATAGGACTTATGTGAAGCAATGGGGTCTTTATTTAAAATTACAGCGGAGGTTTAAGCCGGCAGGTCGGTTTTCTGCTGGAAGAGAAGCAGTTTGTGAGATTAGGATAGTGTCTGTTTTAGGATTAAAGTTGATGTGGACAGTGGAGCGGTGCAAAGGCCTGTGGGAGTTTTCACTGTTTGTCTGTGAATGTCAATAAAGTGGCTTGTGAGAATAGGAAAAATACAAAATCATACTGTTTCACTCTTTTTGTCGACTGTAAAATAGTAAGTGGTCAAAATGATTTATGAGTTACTAAAGTGATTCAACCAGAAATGTACCTTAATAATCCCATTAATAAAGAAACATTCTCTGGAGCTAATCTGTCATATTAATATAAGGAGCAACTTTTCCTTCCTTGCCTTCTCTTTCCCTCTATCTAGCCCTCTTTCTATTCTCTCACCTCTCTCCTTTTCTCTCCCTCTTTTCATCAATCTCACTCTCCTTTCCCTCTTCCCTCTTTCTCCACTTGTTCTGTCTCAGTTTAATTAATTTCACTTTCCTTTTTCTCTCTTTTCTCTCCAACCACTTATCCGACTCTCTCTTTCTTCTCTTCTTTTTTCTCTCTCCATTCCTCTGTCCTGGCCATTTCTTTCTCTCCTTAATCTCTCTTCTCTCTCTCTCTCTCTCTCTCTCTCTCTCTCTCTCTCTCTCCTTATGCTTTTTTCTCTCTGTTTCTCACTATTTCTCTCGCTTTCTCCCTCCTTCTTCTCTCTCTCTCCCACCTTCATCCCTCTCTCTATCTCTCTCACTACTCGTCTCTTGACTCTCTCTCTCTTTCTTTCTTTCCTTCTTTCTCACTCACACCCCCTTTTTCTCTCCCACTATATCCCTCTGTCCCTTTTTCACTTTCTCTCCCTCCTTCTCCCCTCTATTTTCCCTTTTTCTCTTCCTCTCCACCTCTCTCTCCTTCCCTCTTCCCCTCTATCCTTATCTCTCCCCCTCTCGACTTCTTTCCTTTCTCCTTCCTTCCTTCCCTCTCTCTCTTCCCTTCTCCCCCTTTTCCTTTTTCTCTCCTTCTCTCTTCCTCTTTCTCCTTTCCTTACTCTCTCTCTCCTTCCTCTTTCTCCTTCCTTACTCTCTTCTCTCTCTCTCTCCCTCTCCTCTTCTTTCTCCTTCCCCTCTCTCTCCCTCCTTCCTCGCTCTCATTCTCTCTTTCTCCTTTCTTCTCTCCCTCTCTCTCTCTCCCTCTTTACTTTTTCTCTCCCTCTCTTCTTTCTCCTTACCTCTCTCTCTTTCTATCTCTCCCTCTTTACTTTTTCTCTCCCTCTCTCTTTCCTTCTTTTTCTCTTTCTCTCTCTCTTCTCTCTCCTCTCCCTCCTTCCTCTCTCTCAGTTTCTCTCTCTCCCTCCCTCTCTCTCTACCTCATTGATCTCTCCCTCCCTCTCTCCTTCTCCTTTTCTTCTCCTTCCCCTCTCTCTCTCTCCCACCTTCCTCGCTCTCTTTCTCCTTCCTTCTCCCCTCTATCTCTCCCTCATTCCTCTCTCCCTCTCTCTCTCCCTCCTTCCTTGCTCTCTCTTTCTCCTTCCCTCTCCCCCTCTATCTCCCCCTCATTCCTCTCTCTCTCCCTCTCTTCTTTGAACTTAAATCTCTCTCTTTCTATCTCTACCCCTCTCTCTTTCTCTCTTTTTCTTTATCTCTCTCCTCTCCCTCCTTCCTCTCTCTCAGTCTCTCTCTCTGCCTCCCTCATTACTCTCTCTCTCCCTCTCCTCTTCTTTCTCCTTCCCCCTCTCTATCTCTCCCTCCTTACTCTCTCTCCCTCTCTTCTTTCTCCTTACCTCTCTCTCTTTCTATCTCTCCCTCTTTCCTCTTTCATTCCCTCTCTTTTCCCTCCTTTTCACTTTCTCTCTCTCTTCTTCTCTCTCCCTATGCACTTCTTTCTTCTCTCCTCTCTCTCCTTCCTCTTCCTCCCTCTCCTCTCCCACGATGCTGTTGTAGAAGACCGCAGTTCCCACAAGCCCCGGGGCACAGCTGTAGTCCGAGCTTGTCTTTCTCTGACCTCTCGTCGCGCTGCTGCTGAACAGATGTTGCCTGTACACGCGAGGCCAGGCTGATGGAGCACTGCTGATGTGGGGAGGGGGAAGGAGGGGCGCTGCGGGGGTGCGGAGGAGAGGGCAACGGTTCACTTTGCACTTTGTTTTCACACATTTTGACTTACGCAATGTGACAGAAACTAGACTAACCACTGATAAAACTAGAAAACATCATCAAATAAAAAGTAAGAATTGTCCATTTTCAGTCTTTAAGTATTTATGGGTGTAATCTTTTTGACAAATATGACAAATTAGAGATTTAATTTTAAAAACTTTACATTTACATTTATAAGTCTATGTTCGTACAAGCAATTCATCCGAGTGTCAGTGAGTCTCATGTTTTGTGTGCCTTTTAAAGAAATCCAAGGGAAATGTGGAGAAATTCGTCATTTTTGGCTGTGGTAAGTTAGCATACATCTGGTTGTCCTTGTAACTCTGTCTTCCTCTTAGCTCAGTGCAGTGAATGATCAGGCCAATGTCATCAGACTTCTGTCACTCTTTGGGCTCAGTTTAAGCTCGGGCTTTATTTTAACACAATATGCACCATTCAGTTTGAGTTTTGTATCTGGCACCGCTCGGCTCTGCAGGTGTCATGTTATGTGTCATGTTGTGTAATGTAAGCGCTGGCACTGTCACTCTACCAGAGGTTTCCAACCTTTTCCCCCAAGAGGATGACTTTTGCAAAACTACTGACCCTATTTTGTCCCGCCCACTTTTCTAGGAATTGTACTTCCTGTTTAGCTGCAGACGATGGTTTTATTTTAACTGTCATTACAAATGTTTGAAATTGCCCCACAATACAGACAGACAAACACGTAAACTAGCGTAACAGAGCTAAACAGGAAGTGCAAATCCTAGAAAAGTGGGCGGGACAAAATAGGGTCATACTGATGGTGAGCTACTATTTCAAGTGATTACAAACATTTTAAGATAAAAGTGGTACAGTGAGATGACCACATACAAACATCATCCATTACCCATTTAGTAGTGGACACAATAGGCATCTAAAGATACATTTACAGTAGAATTATGAATGTGATTCCAAAATCCTTTGGTGAGCTACTGTTAGCTACAGAACTAAAGGTTGGAGATCACTGGTCTACAATCACTGAATTATATAGGAGACACCACGTTTTGAGTCTGATGATTATTCACTTTACAACTTTTATTTTGCAACAACAAACTGTATTTAAACAATTAACAACAAAATTAGCTGCCCACCTTTTTATTAGGCGTTATTGGCCTGTAGAATGTTGTGATAAACATGTAATTTATAATAATAAAATACACATTTTATCACAGCCGATGTTTACGTGGCGGTGTCTTACTTTGTGCAGATGAATGTCGTCTACTCCGGTCTTTATTAAGAATTTCTTTAGCTGATAAAAGAAATGTCCCATCGACCGATTAATCAACTAAAAAGTGGGCGTGACCAAAAGTTTTCCAGATGTGTTATTATTAATATCCAAATCTCACTCATATTACTGAGTTTACATCCACTTTGATCAGTTAAACTTCGACTTTTCCACTTCCCCTGTCGTGTAATTGTACGACTGACTCACATTTGCCGACAGACAGCTCCTTCTCTCTTTAAACAGGAGACCTCATCCTCAAAGACTTAATCCTCCTTTTGTTAGTCCAGGGCGGGGATCTGAACGACCTTTGAACTCTGATCTGACCCCGCCCCTTCAGTCACATGAGAGGTTAGCTTCGTTTGTCTGACTAAATCATACAATGCCATCATTATTATCTAATTTTCAACAGTATCGGGCTCTGTTTCTCTCACGGTCGAGGGAAAGTTGACTTGCTGTTTTTTATTCATAGTTTAAACCCATTTGATAGATTATACTATACTAATTTTGACTGGTTTGGTGTGATAGTCTCTGTGGTAAATATGTATCATAAATTTACAGTATTTGATTATTCTGAATAAAAACATGAGCACAGACAAAATGAAAAGTGCGTTCCTGTCGTCCTCGAAGGTCGGATCTTGGAGAGATGTTTTCTTTGAGTGTTGTGTGTTCCAGTGGTCAGGTTGGATTACTTTTTACTGTAATGAGCCAAGCAAGTAATAAATAGCTTGGAAATGACCCAAATCAGCCAAAATAGAGATCTCTATTTGTCAGTTCATCAACTCGGACATTGCTGTTGCATGTACAGTTTGTAAAACATCGTAAGAGAGTGAATTTGGGTTTTTGTTCACATGAGTGGCCGCTGTTAGCCACATTAGCATTGCAGCAGGTTTATAGAAGTGCATAAGTGAGTGAACTGTAGAGACAAACTAAAAAGAAAATAACACAGGTACGATCAGCAGTGAAGCTGTCGGTGGTTTATCTCTCAAAATGAAGGGCGCTGTCATGTTCCATTTTCTAACTCAGACTCTGAAAATCTCTCCGAGTAGAAACTCCAAGTTGGAGGGCCATTCCAGTGGGAATCTACAAGTCGGAACTCTGAAGATTCAAGCTCCGAGTACCACTGGAACACACTGTTAGTGGGGATATATAGTACTATATGAAGCTCACATATGTATCACAACATCACCATATTACAGAAGGCTCACAGTATTAAGATTTTACTTAGAATAATAAACATTGAAGTTATATTTTCTAGTCATTGATTTTTATCTTTCAATAATTCCTTTTCTTATGTCCTTTTCGCACAGCATAATATTTACCTCGGGACCTCATGTAAACTGTAATAACTCTGGACGTCATCTGAGTTTCTACTCCCGTGCGAATCGTCCATGTCTGTAAAAATGTCTGTAAAGTTTCCTCCGAATTTTACCGCCTGTATCTCACCAAACTCCTCATGTGATTTTAATGTTGTGCGAAAGTGTATGTCTGTGTTTATAAATTAATTATTAATGACTCTGCGGCTTATTTTACCTTCTGATTTGAACAAAATGTTTATCATTATTATTTACGGATAATTTTCAAATAGAATTGTCGTTTTTCTACAATTTAAAAAACTAAAGATTAATCAAACTACCTGTAAACCTCAAACGCCGTGGTGTACAGACATCCATAGGTAAATAAAATGCCTGGCGAATAGTACTTTAGGCACACTTTGCTCTCTCACCAAACAGACTATGAAGTCTTGTCTCTGTCTTTGTTTATTAAAATATTTAGAATTTAATAATTTTTTTTCCCATAAATTATGTGATAATGTTCTGAACTCAGAACTGTTGTTGATGCAAGTCATGCTGTTTAATGGTGTCAGGTGATGATGATAATATATTGTGACAATTTTGATATCATTATATTATTATATTATCATTATAAATACATCCCTAACTATAAAATACCTTGAAATGTAACATAACATTTTGTCAGTACCAATACCAAGGACTTCAATGTAAATACATAGGCTATTTAAGTTTAATAGTTCAGCATTTACACTGTGCTGGTCATAGTTTGCACCAAGGATATTCAACATGCGACCTGGGGGCCAAATCAGGGTCTCGCATCAATGAAATCTGGCCCACAATCCATTTTCCCAACATAAGATAATACATTATGTATTAGCTTGATTCTGGTTCTAGTCTAGTTTTAGTTCTAACACTAAAACCAAATTTAATGTGGATATTTTATGAGATCCCAAATAAAAATGTTGGCTCAGCATACATGTCCAAGAGGTTATACCCACTGAAAAATCCTCATAAATAGCTAAATTATTGTGACATAATTATTCATTTTTCCCACTACGCTCTCCCTGTTGGTGGGTCTGTTATGGTGCAGTCTGGTGACGATTTTGGAGTAAAATTGGACTTGATTTCCTTTGTGTGACTGGTAAATGTCAGCAGCTGCTTCTTCTTTGTCTGCAGTGGCTCAGTTTAATTAAACCTGGAGACAGACAGTGAGTTCAGACTGTTACAGAACAACTCGGAGATGGAACTGTTTCTGCAAAAACCGAGACCAAACAAGGACAAAAAGGATTATTCCAGAAAACGTCGTCTTATACAGATAACTTCAGTTTAGTTGAGTTTGTTTTAGCCTTAAATTTGATCACTTTAAAGGCCCGCTGTGCACCAAACTTGAATAAAAGTATTTTCTTTTGGATGTTTTTGCTGCACTAAAGTAAATATTAAAATGTGTCTTCCTACTGTGTGCAGGTCAGGCTGGTGTAAACAAGAAGCTACTTCTGGTTTATTGTCACCTTTTTGAATTTATTTTACTTTTTTTGCAAAACTTCTGCGACTCTGAGCTGCATTTCAAACCTGTTTTATTTGATGCTTTGAGGCTGGATTATGTTGGACACATTGTGCACAGGATTTACAATTTATTTTTACTGTTTTGCCTCAACAAACAGGAAACAGCTGATGCTAATATGCTAGCTTTTTTCTTTGCTAAGCAACAAATAAAGTTTTCATCACTGTAAATACGGTGGTTTGTCACAGGATCAAGAAGGCGTTTGGTGAAAAACATTATTTCATGTTTCTCTCTGCTCTTTTCCGTTTGGTTTTTGTTTTCGCTAGCATAATGTTAGCATTTAGCTCGCAGCTGCTGTTAGCATTGTTGGATATCTACTTTTTTTATCTTCATGTCTTCGAGTCTATATTTGACACAATATTTATCCTTAAGACTCTATTTAGTGTGTTTTTTGAGATTTTGGAGCAAAGTTAGTGGTCGTTCCCTCCGTGTGAAAGACAATACAACACAACCATTCACAACATTCATAGTTACATCTTGTGATAATTAAGAATGAGCTACAACAGTCTGACAATGTGGTGTGTACAACTTTAAGTTTTAGTTTTAAAAAAATGTAAACTATTCTGACATTCTAATTTCATCCATTTCTAGATTCCCACCAGGGGCAGTGGACTGGGGGGGTAAATAGTGCTAGTTTCCTCGGGGCCCAGGCCAGAAAGGGGCCCACAAAAGCAGGTCATTGTTTCTTGCGAGATAGATTGTTCTTAAATGTAATTATGGTAACACTTTAAAGTACCGCCCACTAGTTAATAGGTAACTACGGGGGTACTTACTGGTACTTACTGGTACTTCTGGTGTTAGTACCAGTGGTAGTTACTGGTAACTACAGTGGTACTTGTAGTGGTACTTAGAGTCACAAGTACTGGTAACTAAAGTGACAGTTACCAGTATATTTAGTATTAACTACAGTGGTAGTTACTAGTACTTAATTGACAGTTACTAAAATAGCGCCCACTAGTTAATAGGTAACTACGGGGGTACTTACTGGTACTTCTGGTGTTAGTACCAGTGGTACTTACTAGTAACTACAGTGGTACTTGTAGTGGTACTTACAGTCACAAGTACTGGTCACTAAAGTGACAGTTACCGGCTAGTTAAGTATTAATTATAGTGATAGTTACTGGTACTTTTGTGGAATGATAATTAGGGATTATGGTGGCATCATTTGTACTAATTAGTGGTACTTATACGGGTACCTCTAGTGATACTTAATTGTGTACTTGGTGGTTCTATTTGTGATGCTACACAAACAAGGTAAAGACTGTTATGAAACAAGTTTATTACTGCAAATATTGTGTATAATACAGATTATGATAAAAATCAAACACTGGGCAATCTAATACAAAGAGACACCTCATTATTATGCTCACAGCCACAATAGATATGAAACACATTAACAATTTACAAAATGTTTATCAATAAACCCCAAAAAATATTTGCATACTACAGCTGGTTGAGCTTTAAACAATAGTTACTAGTAAATAATGTATTGAGCACTAGCTAAATTACAGTAAAAGTTGGTAGTAGTTCCAAAAAAAAAAAAAAAAAACACTGACAGCTGGTCTTCTTGTACAGTTTAATACAGTGGTACTTCACTGGTAGTTACTGCATTAATTAACTGTTAATTAACACTGACAGCGGGTCGTACTTTAAAGTGGACAAGGTGGTACTTCACTGTCAGTAACTATAGTAATTGATAGCTAACTATCACTGACAGCGGGTCGTATTTTAAAGTGGACAAGGTGGTACTTCACTGTCAGTTACTATAGTAATTGATAGCTAACTATCACTGACAGCGGGTCGTATTTTAAAGTGGACAAGGTGGTACTTCACTGTCAGTTACTATAGTAATTGATAGCTAACTATCACTGACAGCGGGTCGTACTTTAAAGTGGACAAGGTGGTACTTCACTGTCAGTTACTATAGTAATTGATAGCTAACTAACACTGACAGCGGGTCGTACTTTAAAGTGGACAAGGTGGTACTTCACTGTCAGTTACTATAGTAATTGATAGCTAACTAACACTGACAGCGGGTCGTATTTTAAAGTGGACAAGGTGGTACTTCACTGTCAGTTACTATAGTAATTGATAGCTAACTAACACTGACAGCGGGTCGTATTTTAAAGTGGACAAGGTGGTACTTCACTGTCAGTTACTACAGTAATTGATAGCTAACTAACACTGACAGCGGGTCATACTTTAAAGTGGACAAGGTGGTACTTCACTGTCAGTTACTACAGTAATTGATAGTGTAACGGGTATGGTCTTACACATGTCCTGAGCGGGAGTCGAACCCGGGTCTCCCACGCGCCGGTCAACCTGACAAACGCACTGAGCTAAAGGGAACGCTCCCCTTGGCCCAGTTTGTTTGTGGGTTGCTATACCTGAGGGAGTGAGTTTACTATAGTAACTGACAGTGAAGTACCACCTTGTCCACTTTAAAATACGACCCGCTGTCAGTGTTAGTTAGCTATCAATTACTATAGTAACTGACAGTGAAGTACCACCTTGTCCACTTTAAAATACGACCCGCTGTCAGTGTTAGTTAGCTATCAATTACTATAGTAACTGACAGTGAACTACCACTGTAGTTAATACTAAATATACTGGTAACTGTCACTTTAGTTACCAGTACTTGTGACTCTAAGTACCACTACAAGTACCACTGTAGTTACCAGTAACTACCACTGGTACTAACACCAGAAGTACCAGTAAGTACCAGTAAGTACCCCCGTAGTTACCTATTAACTAGCGGGCGGTACTTTAAAGTGTTACCGTAATTATTTGTGATTTCAGACAGCTGCAAATGATTATTATGCAAAGAACATAGGAGGACTATTAACTGGGTATATTATTACCAATCTAACAGAGATATGATAATATAAACAAGTGTTTCAGTGAACAGACAGCCAGAGTTTGACACAAAATAATCAGTTCAATAAATAAGCATATTTACAAGATTTTGCATCAAATACTATCAATAAATCACAACTTCTCATTCCAGCAATATTATAGTGTGTCGAAAATGTCACTGGGATTTTTTAAGTTTTTTTTTTTTTTGGCCAAAATTAGATAAGTGTATGCTTGAAACAAATTAGTTAAAATGTTATTTATAATGTTAGCTAAATAATTAAAACACAAGATTACCTACGAGGGGAACATCAGCAAAGTTGGTACCTATAGGGCCCAGAATTTGGTACTTCGACCCTGATTCCCACCGAAAGCTATTTTTAGATTATGTTAATTTGACCAACCCCCTTAGAAACCCAGACCCACATTAGCCCAAAGACACACAGTTTGAATGTGAATGTAAATGTGGACCTCCAGCTGACTCTAGTGACAGCTCTGGGTTAAGTTTGGACTCGTAATGACTCACGTTTGAGGAGCCGTGGAGCTTATCAGTGTTTGACGTGTCTTTTGAATATGTTTGCATAATTGATGTGAGAGTCTAAATTGAATCATAATTGCATCATAGTGGCCGGCTCTCTGCTCCTCATTATTGTGTCCTCTGCCGTCGCTTTACTCCGGTCGATGGAAACTTGTAACTAAAAAGTTCGGACACTGAAAAAACTTCAAGCTTCGAAAGATGTTGATGGTTTGTAAAGATTTGTGAAGTGATTTTGAAATATTTAGCTTTGAAACAGGCCAAAAAAGCTGGAAAAGCCACCATCAGTTTTAAAATGTATTGTGTCTTTGTTTATGGATGGGACTAGTTGTCTCTTTTTACGTCAAGTCCAAGTCAAAGAGAGACAAGTCTGAGTCAAGTCCCAAGTCAAAGAGAGACAAGTCCAAGTCAAAGAGACAGGTCCAAGTCAAGTCCAAAGTCAAAGAGACAAGTCCGAGTCAAGTCCATAGTAAAAGGTAGACAAGTTCAAGTTAAGTCTCAAGTCAAAGAGAGATAAGTCCAAGTCAAGTCCTAAGTCAAGGAGAGACAAGTCCCAGTCAAGTCCAAAGTCAAAGAAAGACAAGTCCCAGTTCCAAGTCAAGGAGAGACAAGTCCAAGTCAAGTCCCAACTTAAAGAAAGACAAGTCCAAGTCGAGTCACAAGTTAAAGAGAGACAAGTCCAAGTTGAATCCTAGTGTTTTCAAGTTTTCAGATCAAACTATCAAATATATCTTGTATATACAATTTCATAGATTTTTAGAAATAATCCCATTAAAAAAGAATTTCTGGTCATAGAAAGGAAATGAGGAGGGACATGTTTCAGCTTATAAATATAAAATTACAAACTTTATTTTTTGTGGAGCAGCATCAAGTCAAGTGTCAAGTCATAAAAATAGTGACACAAGTCCAAGTCATGACTTGCAAGTCTACACCTTTGCAAATTATCTGTCTGAAATGACTGTCGGAAAAACTGGAACGTCATGGCAAGATTTGAATCTGATTGGTGGAAGCATCTGAACCAGGAAGTAGCCGAGAAGTCACATTTTTGTTAAATACAGTCGAGAGGAAAATCTTTCACGTTCAAAAATGCAAAGATCTCCTTTACTTCGTTTTTATTAAGGTCACAGTAGTCCATAATTTTGTCCATCGGTGGCACCATGTTCGCCTTGATTCATACACTTCCGCCTGCATCATAATGGTAAGCTGTGATTGGTTTGCTACTGCACCGTGATTGGTCCAACTAACCGTGGCCTCTCCAGATGGATTCTTGAAGATTTTGTAAAGAAGTCCACAGTTGCAATTTCTCAAATATTTTCTTGCGGGAGGACAATCTTATTCAGACTTTTGCTTGTGTGTGTGTGATAAATGTAAAATAATGGATGTGGTAATATCATTATTTGTTATTTTGGGCTTAAATAACCTATTAGCTTTGTTTATATAGGTCGCTCAACCAACTTTGACTTCAATCATTTCGATTTAAGCAGTATCTATGTTTGGTTTCTCACTTGTATTAATTATTATTGTGATGTCTGAACCTATTATATTAGTTTAAACCCATTTTGAAATGATCAGCGAGCATTTCCCCCAGAACCATCCCACGTCACTTCTCGTCTCTCCCACATTATCGCGGCTGCAGCAGAAGCAGATGGGCCCCGACAGTCTGTCCGTGTGACGAGGTGTTGTAAGTGACAGCGGAGCTCACACACTCGCTGGGACGTCTGCGGTCACGCTCAGATCTGAACCGTTTGATTGACAGGTGGCCCTTCCTCCCTCCCTCTCTCGCTCGCAGACAGAGGCCCCACACACACACACATACTTACACACACTCTGTCCTGGGGCGCTGAGATACCCTGCGTCTGATGCCCCTGTCAGGCTCAGATGATTTCTGTAATAGTCTGAGGCTGAGTGCAGTCCATACATCACGCAGCATGTATATTTGATAAGGCTCTGCTGATGCATTTTGTGAGGCTGTGACACGAGGAGAATCAGCGTACAGTGTAGGTCAAGTGCTTCTGTGTTCTTTCTAGAAAACATAAACGATGTGAGTGGGTCTTTTTAGTGTTTGTGGAGCAAGACAGCAAAAAATGATAGTACGCCATTTTGTTCCAGGAGTTTATCTCCACCCTGTTATGCCACACAACCGTTGTTTTGCATTGATGGCTCTTCTGGCAAGTTTTACGTTCTGTTTCATGGGTTCTCAAACTTTTCAGACAGAGACGCTTAAAATAAGCCAGCGACTTGTTAACCCAAGAGCAAATTAAAATCATTTTTAGTCATACTTTCAAGTTGTGAAGCCATTCAAAACTTTAATTCTTGTGTTTTATTCAAAATTCACTACAACATGTTTTAAAATAAATAAGGAGCAATATTTGTTAAATTACATCTTAAAATCATCTTCCCATCCCTAGATTTCAAGAGGTCCACTCACTTTCTCACATTTCTCTATTCCTTTATTTTCAGCCCAGTCTCTGAAGAAAACGTAAATATAGAGGAATTGTTTGTTTATCAACACGAGAGATGCAAGCACACTTTGTATGCCAACACAGTATCACTAGATGGCGTACTTTTACCACGCCACAAACACAGCGTATTTAGAGCACGAGTTCACAGCTATTTTTAGTACTTATGTTACGCCGTACATTTAGCACGATATGAAAAAGAGTAAAAATGACACGAGTTTTCACAGCGTTAAAAAAACACGACTTTTGGTTGCAGCCACGTGGGGACGTTTTCTTCAGGTGAAACGGGTAAGTTCAGGCATAAAGTTACTAAAATTGGTAAGATTAGGTCTGGGGCTTGGGGCAGGTTAAGATTAGAATCAGGATTTCATTAATATTCATAAATAAGAACACGTCATCTAACCCTGCGGCAAGTTGGCCACTGTCCAGGGTGTTCCCCGCCTAAGGCCCAAAGTCACTGGGATAGGCTCCAGTCACCCGCGACCCCTAACGGGATTAAGCGGTAGAAAATGAATGAATGAATGAATGAATGAAGAACACGTCTTAACAACCACTGTTGAAATGAATGGGGACTGTGACGCGTACTATAATTACGCAAAACAGCTGTGAACTCGTGCTAATCATACCTAATTTACATGTTGTGTAATGTCGTGATAAATGTACGTTTGTTAGATCGGGCTCTGTATACAGAAATAGATGCCGCTGATTGACCAAGCTGTAGCAAAAAGTCAAGTTTATCACTGTGCGAAAGCAAAAGTTCTAATGTAACATTTGTTGATGGAGAATCTTCGGGACATGTTTTTATGAGTGCCACAGTTAAAAGTTTGGATGCTAAGAATGCATTTACTGTATGTAGTTTAGAGCACAATAACTATGGTCGGATAAAGAGTGATAATGATTGAATTGTCAGGGCGTTTACATGCAGGTCAGAGAAAACCAGATAACTCGCCTAGTCTGATTTAAACCAGTTCTCCAAAGCTTATGTAAACCCAGGCAAACCAATATAGGAACTATAAAACAGCTTTCAGAAAACCAGTTGTCATGCGTGATGCCGACCGACTGTAGTCCAAATTTAAACATCAAGTAAACCAACAGTAAGTCTGCAGCTGGATAAATGTAACTGAACCTGCTTGAAAACTGAAGTAGAATTTGATTCTGCATAGTCAGTGTTGAGAGTAACGATGGTGCTGGGGTGGAGGAGGGCTTCAAAAACAACATTGTTGTTAGCTGAGTGTTGATTGACTGAGCCTGTGAAGCAGCTATCTACTGTCTTAAGTGCTGTTCAATGTGAAAAGTTTACAGTGTTTGGTTTATGCATCTTTGGCTGTTGACATTGACAACTTTCCACATGAGTGAGCAGAATTTGTGTGACCAACCTTCCTGTCAATCAATGTAAATACTTGTAAGTCACATCTTGAAGGGTCACTGTTAATGTACACTTTCTCCTCCTACAACAGAGACTGATTGGATATTGAAGACCTAATTTACTTCAAATGTAACTTAATCATAACTAATTCATTATTAGAAACATTTTCAGCCAATTTAGTCATTGAATAACTGCTTACTTATGTATATACAATCTCCAAAGCATGTCATGGGCTGAGACAAGAGATCTAGCAATAGTTACTTCAAACTTACTCTATAAATGTTGAAATATTTTCGTTTTTTATAAGTAAACAATGATCATCAGAAGACTTGTTAGTCGCAGCCCTTATTTTTGGATGATTATGACATGACAAATGCCACATATATACCTCGTTTCTTTTTGTTTGTGTTGTGGGATTCAGATGTCACTGTCCTGAGAAGAGTGTAGATTATAGTCTGTCCGCTCACATTTAAACGCGTCCTGATGAAGTTTGTTTGTGGTGGAGCAGAGCTGGACCCCTGTTTTTCGGGCAGATGGGACCAGATCCTGCCAGCGCTGTCTTTGGAGAGGCCGAGGTTATGAGAGCGGATGTGCATTTTAATACCATCGCAGAGGGACACGCGCCAAAAAGGACTGAAAAAACGGCATTGTGAGTGGATTTATTCACGAAGCTTTGGCACAGACAGGATCATTGTTTGTCAGGGAGAGTTTGTGAAAGCCTTTTCTTGCATTTTGTTATTATAAAAAGATTTGCATAGCTGCTGTCTTCTTTTGGAATAACTTGCTTAGATGTTTTGTGTTACATATTTTTTGTAAGGCCAATTAAAGGAGCTCTACCAAGTTTCATCTTAAGCGTCCTAACTATTTTAGAAAACTAATTTTGTAGCTTTTTCACTTGCATTTCTTAACCACAATGGTTTCAGAAATGCTTTTAACAACTTTCAGAAGCCAGTGCAGTTTGAACTGTGTCTGTAAAGTGAACATCAGCTAATACATGCTAAAAACATTAAACAAGAGATTATTAAAAGGCTCTACTATTAGATGCAGACAAGACACTGCAAACCCATTGTCACTTGAATATTTTGACAATATGGGTTCTATTCTGCCCTTGGTCAGTGTCTTGGCATTGACGTGAAGAGATGTTTTTGTGTGTGGCCGCTCTGAGCTCCAGCTGTGCTGTTTTGTCTGATCCCAGTTAACTTAGTAACTTACACATCTGCAGAACATGACAGTGGAGCAGTGCAGGAAGGTCAGACAACATGAAAATATCAGTGCCTACATTTTGTTTTGCTCTCAATTTTATTTTGTTATTTGCTTTAGTTGGAAAAGGCCCTGCTTAATGCATGTATTGAATTATATTATTATTTGTCAAAAAAGATGCACTCTTTAGTCAAACTTCGCCTCAATGAGTTTGTGTTTTTCCTTTAACAACTTTCTGTCAAGTCGGCCTAAAGTTATACTAAACTGATCCGATATTTGTATTATGAGACTTACCTGAGAAACTTGATCTGTGCATTAAGAGTTTATGATACTCAAAGGTAGCAGCGTGTCCTTGTCATAATTCTTTTGAATAAGATGACAACTGTCCATATCCAGGCTGATGGTGTGATGCATGCAGTGGGTCCTTTGTGTGTGAGCACGCTGTAGCCCTGGTACTGGTCTGGACTGTGCCAAACGGTTCCGTGCACTCTTCCTCACATCCATGTACTGTGTTCGCCGCTGTAATGTTTGAAACGTCCAGCGGCCCGTTTTGAGTGCGCACGGCTAATGTGATCCAAAAAGCGCAGAAGGGACCGGGATGGGCTACAGTGATGGTATATAGAAAAGGAATATTCAACATAAACATTACTGTAATCAAAATGTAGTCTACACCAAGTTCTCATTTTGAGAAATAATGTTTTGTCCAAAATGAGCATGAGAAAGCGTGGCAACTGTGCAGAGCAGCTGCAGCCTGTGTTAGGGTGAAACTGTGCAGCTTTGATACAAATCTAAAGCAACACACAAATCTATTATTTATATTTTAATAAATAAACAGGCTCTATTTATGTATATAGTTTACCAGGCACACAAGGAACGCGTCAAACTCAAATGGAGCTATAGGGCTAAATCGATAGGTGTCAGATTTGGTCGAGAGCTGCATTTTATAAAATAGATCTACTTTTGTTTTATTCAAATTAAGCTATTTTACTCTATGATATCCAGGTCAACATTTATAATATATTCCATTACATTACAGTCTCTTATACAGACAGTTCCTTCTAGAAAAAATGCGACAAATTGTATACAATTGTATACAATTGTATGCATAACCTCTTCTACTTAACATGTCATTAGTCGACTAAGGATTTGTTTTTTGTCTAGTTTAGCCCTGAAGATCCAGCAGTCTCTTGTTCAAGCACCAGATCAAGCTCAAGCTGCACATTTTCTTTTTGTCTCGGCATTAAAACACTTGAAAGACTTGTTCAGTATAATTTGGTAGATGTCCAGACCAATTATCAGACTGAAAATCCCTGGTCCCGTCTCACATTAGTCTGAACCAGCTGTGGCCCCTTCACTGGCCCCTGGGAGACCCCACATTTATATTCCTCGTCGGCTTTAGAGATGTACAGACAGGCCCACAGATACTGGATATATCTCTCTCAAAAACAGCATTCATGTCACACTGTCACAAGCAAATATCAGGCTGACAAATCCACCGAAAAACTGAAAAACCTATTGTCACTTTCACCGTGACTCACTGTGTCGGCTCATCGGTCTGGAACTCTCACAATAGGATCTGTCTTTCTCCCAAATTCTACTTGTACACTGAAACATTCTGTATACATTATCAAAGAAGTACTGAATGTTCTTTTTTTGTTTGTTTGTTTGTTTGTTGTTGAAGGGATTAAAACATTACAATGATGAACAAGATGTGAAGGAAAAATGTCGATTTTATTTTTACTTCAATGTTAAATCTCAGCTAAAAAGACAAGGTGCAAACATTCATTTCATTTCACAATCCAAAGGCCCCCTAAAACACTCTAATCATGTATTTATTTATGTATTTATTCATTATTATAATTATATTTTTTCATAACAACAATGTCTCCCTACCTCGCATTGAAAATATTTAACATATAAAACCACTCATAAGAGATGATGACAGACTTCAAAAATTAAATTAAAGTCAACATCCTGGTCCTAATGGGGGTTTTGATTGATTTATTATATTTATTTATTTTTTCATACCGCTTGTTCCTGTTGGGGTGGCGAGTGACTAGAGCCTATCCCAGTGACTTTGGGCCTTAGGTGGGCAAACACCTTGGCCAACTTATTGCGGGGTTAGACAAAATTGTTTTTTTTAATTTATATGAATGTAACATTTTTCAATAATTTTATTCTTATTTTTAGGGGTTTTTTGGCCCGCCTATTTCCACTTTCAGTGTGTTACTGTTGGTGGGTCTAATATAAGCCCATGTCCATGTCATTTAGTCCATGATTGTATTGCCCTGATGAAGACCTGTGAGGGTCGAAAAATGTTGGCTAGGCCAAGTTATTAAAGCCTTTTGTTTATTTATTTACTTTGTAAGGCTCATTATTGTTTTGGATATTTGATTTTTTTTTTTTTTTCAAATCGCTCTATCAAGTTATTTATTTATTTAAGTGACAGACACTTGGAAAGCTGTGAGACTTTGTGAGAATGAAAGATGCTTTGGTTTAAACAGACATTTTTGGTGTCTGGGCAGTCTTCTTCTACGGTCTTAAAGTAGCGTGGTGACTGTCTGCATATCAGTGACGTAACCATCTTCATTGACAACTGTTTTTTCCTGTTTCCACCACGGTGCACTGAACCAGTCCTCAAAACTACCTCTTGAATCGTATCCAGAGGAAAGTTGATTCAATGAGCATGTAGCTCGTGGTGGTGTAAAAGAGAAGCTACTCTAACATAGAAACGTCTGGGATTCGTGAAAACTCATTGTCGTGTAAACTGCCCCTTACTCCCACCTGTTTTATGAAGTGCTTTGAATTAGTTTATGAACTCTACATACACTTTCCTTGTGTATGTGAAAGTACATTTTCATATATTTTTGTTACTTTTTTTTTTACTACACAATAAACTCAATATTGACTCTTGCATATCTTCAAAATAGCATTCTCAATCTTATCTAAACTTCAGTATATTTCTCTCCTTTATATCAAACATAGTCTATACAAGTTTGTCTAGTCCTACATAGATTTTATTTTGTCCCTGCTGTCCCTTAAATCCCGTCCCGTCTGAGCTGTTCTCCCCTGTTTCCAAAGTACCTCACAGATTCTCCCCTGAGACCTGTCTGTTTGCTTCTTCTTCTCCTGTTGTTGTTGGACTATATCTGCGGCTAAAAAACCTCCCTCCATCTGTCGGCGGCGGAGGGAGAATCTGTGCGGACAAATTGAAAAGATTGCGTGGATAAAGGCGTCACGGAGCATTACTGTCTCAGCGGGAGGACTCCTCGTTATCGCCGGGTTTGTAAAATATTCAGTGTTTGAAGGGTCTGAGGACGGCTGCGGGAGACCGGAGAGCGCTGACGTGAAGCTGTTTGGAAGTTTGTGAAGCGGCGCCACTGTAAGAGCTGTCTTTTTGAGCGTGCCGGACGTGTTTTTAAAGCACCTGCAGACTTTGAATGGTCAAGACGTTTGCAAAGGATGAGGCAGATGGAAGTGGTCGTCATTCAGATTTATGAAGAGATTTCTGTTGCAAAAGGGTTGGAGGTGGATAAATAAATCAGAAAAAATGATGAAAAAATCTTAAGAGACATGCAAAACCTGATGTCAGCCGATTTGTTGAATGTAGAGTTTGTATTTTCTCTTCAACACAGTCGATACTTTCAGATGAGTTCGCTGCAAAAACATGAGCCAAGGTTTATTTAAAGGTGCACAAGAACTTTTCTTTCTTTTCTGACTCCATAGTGGTGTTTGGTTTGTTCAGAATGTTTACAACATCTAGGTTTTTTAATTCATTAAATAAATCTGAAAAGAAGTTTATCCCTGTGTGAAGCAAAAACACAGTATGTTTAGTTAAAGCTCTTAAGTCAAGACATCTAATTTGTTTCACTTTGACTTTGTTTTGTGCGATAGTCCTAACTCTAACCCTAAAATACAGTTTTTAATCATAATTTTACAGTAGTTAAGTTGTAAATTATGAAGAAAGCAAAAATTAGAAAATTACAGAAAATAATTTGTGTTTTAAAGCAGATTTCTTCCACATATGTCGTCAAAAGCAACAAAACACAAAGACAATTTACACACAACGGACACAATTTCCTGGGACTTTAAACAATCATTTAGCAAAGATAAAGTCTTACAAAATTATATCATTTGTACAAATTATAGTGTGTACTTTATGTGGATTTTGGTCCATAGTTAATGTGGTTGCTATTCCTGATCAAAATCATAAGACCAGTTGAAAAATTGCTAGAATTCACATTTTGCACTTTTCAGACTTAATGAGGTTTTAAGTAAAGCTGCAACATGGAAAATCAAGAGGGGAAGTGACAAAAACATTTGGAACTTGAAAACTTGTTCTGGTTTTGAAAGACGGTGTAATCCTCATTCGTTCAGGAGTGATCCATAGTAGAAAGTCTTCAAAGTTGTCAAAGTGTTTCCAAAGATCAAGATGTTTCGACTCTCATCCGAAAGTCATTTTCAATCTGATGGAAGTAGACTGAGACTGGCTGTATTTACACTAAGTTAAGCCCTTCCCCTGAGGAGGGGCTACACCCACCCAAACTTGTTCCTAAAACCTGTTCCTAAATCGGTTTGGTGGCCCCTAGCTTCCTGTTCATTGTGGAGGAAGCAGAGTAATGGACAGGACGCTAGGGGCCACTAAACCAATGTAGGAACCATTTTAATGAACAGGTTTTTTTTTTTCAATAAATCACTTTATCAAAGTGCTTTTGTCACACTCATTCACCATTCTTGTTTTTGCATATTGTAGTTCTGCTTAAAGCCTCATTAAGATCTTAATGTTCTACAGGTAAATTATAGCTGCTGTTCAACTGGTCTTGATTTTGATCAGGTCTGTAGTTGTGGAATTACCTCTACATAGGCAATGTCATATTTGAACAAAAGTCATAAAATAAAATTATTAACAGCCTAATTGTGTGAAAGGAAGCAAAATGTTTAGTAAAACTTAGCGAAAGTGCAGTGTGACCTCATATTTACACTTTGTTAGTCAGAGCTGCAATAAGGTATTTATAAGATAAGTAAATATTTAATCATTAATACACATTAGGATTAATGTGACTTTTGAACTGTAAATGTGTGCTAAAAATACAGTACATGAGGTCATCTGAGAAAACACATTCGGCGAGAAATACAGTGTTACTGTGTTTTTGCTTTGGGCAGTATGGTTACTATAGCAACATCATCAATGCTCGCACCAAAGTATCTGCAACGAATGTGCCAAATCAGACAGAAAGAAACAAGAGTCTGATCAGATTTAAGCTTAAGGTAAAGAACACAGGCTAACTAAAGTATGAATATTTAGATATATATGTTTGTCTTCATGACTTTAGTTTTAGTACACACACTATTTGTTAACGTGTAAATGGAGTTTGACATTTTCCTCTGCAGATGTGGGTTAAAGTGTGTGTCTAGTTTAGTCTGCTGTCGTGGGCTGTGGAGTTAAATGGAGCGATCGTCATAAAACATTCATGGAAAGTGTGAGGTAAGGCCGGCTGCTGCTGCTGCTGCTGTGTTCTTATTAAAGCCAACACACAGCGTTTGGTGCAAATACCTAAACTTTGAGCTCATGGTGCGATTTAAAGACATGAAGCACCAACCACACTGCTGCTGAGGAAACAGAATAGAGAAGTTTGAACTACGTATGCGTGTCAGGTCCAGAAAGAAAAGATTATTAAAAAGTGATATGTTGTGTTTAATTCAACAACAAAACATAAAACATTTTTCAAACAATATTACAAAAGATATTACAAAAAAAAAAATACAAAAACATTGCAAGAAAATTTACAAACAATAAAAGATGTGACAAGCAATCTAAAAAATTGCAAAAAAAATGCAAATAAAATTTACAAAAAGTACAAAAATATTGCAAAAAATATTACCAAAAATACAAAAAATACATTTTTTTTACAAAAGGTATTTAAAAAGATAACAAAAACATTACAAAAAAAATACAAAAAAATTACAAAAAAATGCAATAAACATTACAAAAATGCACATAAAATATTACAAAAAATACAAAAAATCGTACAAAACTTTAACAAAAAATAAAAGATATTACAAAAATATAAAAAAAATTACAAAAATGCAAAAAAAAAAACACTAAAAGAATTACAGAAAATACAAAAACTATTATAATAATACATAAATAATACAAAAGATGTTGCAAAAAATAATAACAAAAATGGAAAAAAAATAAAAAATACAAAAAAATTACAAAAACGTTCAAAAATATTAAAAAGTAAAACGTGTAAAAAAAATAAAATAGTAATATTACAATAAATAAAACACTGGCTCTACATTTAATTTTTTGAGCTAAGAAATTGATCTTACTGTTTCATTGTTACTTTAGCAAAGAGAGATGTTTAAAAATCAAACAGTCTTGTGAAGTCCTCAAAGACGACTGTTATTGTGACTTGGGACAATATAAAATAAACTGAATGAAACTGAACTTAACTGATTGAATATTGTCACAAAGAATTCCGTTTTAGACTGAGCTAAACCGAGCCTGAGCAGAGAGTGAATAAACGTGACTAAACAGCTCCAGACTGACAGCGGCTCATCCATCACACTAAATGTGTCCAGACTCAAACTAGTGACAGATGTTTGACACAGATGTGAGGACAGAGAATCCACTGAAAACTCAAATACATCACAACAGACACCGCTTTTTACTGCTCAATCCTTCATCAGACACGGCAAGAACAGTGTCGTCAACAAATTAGGCTCAGTTCTATTACTAATTATACTTAATGAAAGGAAGATGTGCAGAAGCTCTCACAGTAAATCTCTTTTGTTTGTTGAAATGTAGGCAGAATAGTTTATTCCCAAAACATGCACACTATGCTTTTGTTGAAGTAGAATTAACGTAATATGGTACATTTATGTGCTTATTTGTGTTCCCGCTATTTTTCAAAAGGCTTTGTTTTGCACGTAGACAGATCACGTTGAGAGAAGGAGAGAGAGAGAGAGGCTTGCTGCCTTAATAAAACGTAACTTACCTGATCACACAACTTTCTCCTCCTCCAGGCAGTTCTTGTCTCTGTCCTCCTCCAGTGTCACGTCAAACAGCAGTGGTTTAAACACGGCAATGAGCATATTTAATAGATCCATGTGAGCTCATTGTCAGTCAAGATCATGTCCTGTATTGTTTGTTTGGCCATGTCGCCAATTTTCAGGGCAACAAACAACCAAGCCTTTGAAAATAGCCCAAAAACAAGCAACTTTTCGATAATAAAAGTTAAAACTCCTTTCCTATTGATGTGGGAGCAGAACAGCATGACACTTCGTCACAGAAGAGCAATGTCTGATTAGTGGACGCAGGTTCGACGCCGGCAAGTTCAGCAGAGCCCAACTAGGGCGTCGACACCTATTGAGGCGGCCAAAGCGTCCGCCGGGGTTTGTGTGTTCACTTTGCAAGACGCCGCAAGTACAACTGAATTACAATGCACTAGTTGAAAATGTGTGCCCCAAATTAGCTGGATGTCTCAAGATGCAGGTTTACATTGACTAAACATGTAAACTGGACATTTTGGACGCTCCGACACTGTCCAGTCTGAACCAAAATAAGAGATTTATACAAGCACAAATGTTACTAATTTATAACAAACTTCTATCCAGGGTGTTCCCGTGTCACTGATGTAGGCTCCACTCACTCACAGTCCTTAATGAAGTGTTTTTTAACATAAGGCCTGGGGGCTAATTTAGGCTCTCCAACCAGTTAAATCCAGTCCCCAACCCATCTTAAAGCATTTGAAAAATATATATTTACTTTCATTTTCTTTTTTAACTTTAGATTTGGTGCTTTCTTTGTATAATTTAGCTTTAAACTTCCTCTGGTACTGGCTGAGATCTGGTTTGAATCTGGTTTAGTTTTTGTTCTGGTTTTGCTTGTGTCTTTTCTCGCCCACGTGCAGCCCAGTTTTGGTTAAATGGCAATGCAGATAACACATCTAATACTGTTTTTTGTGACCTGAATTGTGCTTAAAGTGGTGGCCCAGCTTACACCTCCGACCCAGAGACCAAGGCTTGCTGAAAAATGTTGCCCTCGGTAAAAAGAAAATAGCCCTGCCTTAACGAGAACAAGTGGTAGAAAAAACATGAATGAAATAGTTACTTTGATTAATTAACTTGTTGTAGGTCTAACTTAATCTACTTGTTATCGGTGGTAAGGGAGCCAACACACCTCGAGGAAACCTACACAGACAAAGGAAGAACATGCACATTACACATAGAGAGGTCCTTCTTGTTTTAAGGCGAGATCTCTAACCACTGCTGCACCATGCCTCCTGCAAAATCAGCAACACCTCTGGACTTCCTAATTGAACAGTTACATAACACAACGTTAAAATGTCAGAGCTAAGTTGTGCTGTGAATTTTAAAGAGACAGAAAATTGCACAAAGTAGTGTTTTTCTCCTGCAGCTGTGGTTCGCCCGGCTGTCTTTGGTTCGTGTCTGTGTGTGGATCTTCTGTGATGTGAACGTGACAGCGGAGAGTCGGCCTGAGGAGCTGTTTCGGTCAAATCTCTGTCTCCGCTCGGTGTTAACGGGACCAGGATGTACAGATCATCACATGTAACAGGACCGGGACGTGACAGGCTGTTCTGCTCCGGGAACTGACTGATACAGGCCACATGTTTTATATATGTTCTTCTCTTTCCTCTTCTTATACTGCTGTAGAGAATCCCTGATCAGAGAGACTTAAGCTGGCAATGAATTCACTACATTACTTTAAATTTACAATCACTCAGGGTGCAATTTGCATGTTCTCCTTGTGTTACTGCCCGTTCTTTTTCAGGTACTTCTTGTTTAGGTTTGTTAGTGTTGCTGTACATTAGTCTTGTGAATAAATGAGAGCGAATGCGACAAGTTGTTCCTCCTCCAAAGGTCCAAAGTGTCATAGGCTCTAGTCACATCTGATCCCAAATGCGGTAGAAAATGATTGATTGATTGAATGAATGAATGAAAACTGGTGGCGTCACAATGTCAAAATTTCAAACTTGATATGGTTCAGGAAACGATGTTAAAAAACAGCAGTTACTATAGAAATACAGTGGTTCCTCGTTTATCGCGAGGGTTAGGTTCCAAAAATAACACGTGAAAGGCGAAACCCGCAAAGTAGTGATCTTCATTGTTTACCAATAATTTCAGTTGATAACCTGCCTGGTTCTGATGTTTAGTGTCTTTTGTACAGGTAATAATGCGCTGAACACATGATTCATCGCCAGATACAACAGCGCAGGTAATTTTTGTGACGCTTAAAGAGGGACGGTGCTGTGCGCGTTCGCCTGCTCTGCTTTTGGCACGTTGCCCGTCCCGCTGCGCTCCACAGCCGACCGCAGAGACACGGATCACACAGACTCCAGAGCCGACACGAAACACATCCGGACTCTAGCGAAGTCACAACACGCTCCTCAAACACATCTCTGAACTACACAAACGACGTTCCAGCGTGAACAAACTTATCATGGTAACTACGAGCTCAAAGAGTCAAATCCTCACATCCGAGCGTCAGGTCAGCTTCCCCTGCATGATCCAAACTGTCTAAAGTTTTATAAAAGAGCTTCTGTGCTGTTGCCTGTGAATGCTGCGATGTGATACGGTCCAAACAGTGAGTTTGAGAGAAAAGCACTTCTGTGTGCTGTAAAAAAAAAAAAAAATCATAAATTAGGTTTGGCCCTTGGCACACTTCAATCTTATGTAAATCTGCCAATATTTTCCCGACAAAGAAAAAGGTTTGGGCACGTCTGGTCTAGACAGACTGCAGTCTTGGTCTCGGAAAGGTCTTGGTCTTGTATACTGTGGTCTCTAAACACTACTTGAAATCACAACAAACAGAATGCACAGTTGCCGCAATTTAAAGTGTTTAAGCAGTTTGATTGAAAGACTTATAAAGTACAGAGTTAGAACTAAATAGGAAGTACTGATGCTAACAGTGAGCTAACTAAACACTGCTGTGCACAAAACCCATCAAAAATCCTTTGAAAGCTCATTTGAAAATAAACTGTTGTTTGTTTGTTCAGCTGGACCTTCACATCTTTCCTCTTCTCTGGAGCTAAAATGGCACTAGCATAAGCCGGCTAACGAGAGCTAATTATCCAAATGGATTGGACACGGTTTACTGTCGGCGATGGCAGAGGAGGGACACAAAGACTGCACTAACATCTGGATGAGTTCAGCAGATGTTCACTCAAATATTAAGGACAGATCAAAGAAGTGATGGTGTTTGTTATGAGTCTACAGCGTGTGTGAAGTTAGCCTGTCTCCCTCAAGACTCTGCACTTCAAATACTCTTCATCGCTGTCGAAAAGGGACAAATGTGGCCTGGTTTGGAGCACATCTGCTCTGTTTTCTCCCAGGAACGCACTCGATATGATGCAAGTTTTATTAAAGTGAGGCGGTCAAAGAACAGAGAAGATGTTGATTCATGTTTAATTATCATCCAGTCATTCGTCACAAAAAGCATGATTGAAGCAGTCTTAGAGCAGGCTTCTCTAAACTGTAGCCCATGGGCAATATGTGGCCCCTTGGTCTTCAGAAAATTTGTCTCATACAGCAAAAAGTACTGCACTTTAAATCAAGTTTTGAACATCCATCTTTTACTATGCAGTATAAAGCTTACATTGGGTGGGTTATTGGTGCCAGTCCTTGAAATTTTATCGTCTCTATCATGTTGATTCAGTTGATTTCCTGGTTATGTCTTTAATAGCGCTTTCCCCAGTTTCTAAAAATAGATTGTGACGTCACGCCGCAAAACATTGTGGGTGCAAACTGCGGACAAACAAATCCAAGCGTGCCGTGGTTGCCTGTGTGCGTGTGTGGTTAGAAAACGAAGTTAGGTTCACACAATTAACAACCAAATCATGATGAAACGAGGAGGCACAAACACTGCTGTTGGGATTATGCAACTAAGATTTGAGATATCCAGAGGGGACAAAACCGGGAAGATCCACGACAACATGGCAGTAGGAAAGAGAGCAAGCCAAGGTAAAGACTGAGAAAGCATGACCGTGGCAGTATTTCTGTGGTCGGGCAGATTTCCAAAGTGTGGAGAAGATAATTAGCAACACGTACATTTGTTGGCTGCACTTTGACGGTAAGAAAGGCCCTAGATCCGACTCTGACGGACCAGAACTAGCCACCGCTGTTTAGAAGCAGCGGTGCAAGCGACAGAACGTCCCAGTCCCAACTAAACAACCGGCCCACTCAAGGAAACGGCTTTTAACTGAGGAAAGCCTAAACGAAAGCACATCATTGGAACATGAGACTAGTGAGGTAACGTGAGTGTCAAGACTGTAGACAAAGCTACGCACACAATCTACTGCAAGTACTGTGTTAGAATATGATTAAAAACTCAAAGCTCAACTTTCATCTTTAAATAAATGACAGGTAAACATGAAATACAGCTCTGTTCATCTGTAAAACCAAATCTCTTTTTTTTTTGTCTTACACAACTGGAGTGTGTTTTAATTTTGACTTGACCCGAACTTTCCTCGAGTGTTTTTCTTCGCAGAGATTTCATGTTTTTCCAGATAAAACAGCCCCGGCCGATCCGCCATTAGACGACGTGACCACAATTACCCTCGCTCCAGCCCACTTCAAAACCCAAACAGCCCAACTTTGATGTCCCGGCTGCGTTTTCTCATATCGAGTTCAAACACAGGCCACTGCTAAAGACACTCCACGTTTGAGCTGGATAATTAATAACTCATCTTCCAGGTTTATTTTCTCAGTTTTCTCGCAGAAATGTGAAGCAGCCACAGTAAAGTAGTGGTGAGTTAGATCATGGAGAAGAACTACATCGACCTTAATGTTTGTGTCTGTTCTGAGGCCTTTGAAGCATAAGATCCTACTGGTACAAGTTAGCCTCAATAAGACAATTACAAAAAACTTTATCATAAACAAATGATTAGTTATTGGTTGAAAAAGCTTAAAAGGGCTAAGAAAGGACCTACTATGTAAAAATGACTTTATTGTGATTTTAACAATATTGATGATATCATGGAAGTTAGAGCCTAGTATACATGTTTTTGTGGTAGGGAAAACCAGAGGAAACTAACGCAGACACAGAGAACATGCAAACTCCACATTGAAAAGTCTGCCTGGGGATCAATTTAATTTAATTTAATTGGCCTTTATTTAACCAGGGAAGTAACACTGAGATTCAGAATCTCTTTTGCAGGGGAGCCCTGGGGGAAGGGTCTGGAGAGGCATTAATGGACATGCTTTGAGTGGTAGGAAGAAACCGGAGTACTTGGAGGAAACCTACGCAGACACGAGGAGAATATGCAAACTCTACCTAGAAAGGCCCCGGGTCAACTGGGTATCAAACCAGCAACCTACTTGTGATGAGGCCAGTGTAACAGCCAGACTCTTTGTCAGGTTGGAGCTAACTTAAGCCCTCTGCTCACTGCAAGAGTTGTGGTCCAATTTGAAGCTTGATGTTAAGTTATGCTGCTAAATCAACATTTGTGAATGAAATTCGACCCTACTACCCTTAAAAGTTACATTCAGTTGATTGAAAAAACAGCGAGAAAAACTCTGTCTCAAGCTTCAGGAGACAGACGTCTGTCAGACCGGTTCAGACCTGATCGAAACAGCTGCTTTCATCCTGTTTCATTCAAAGAAGTTTCGATCGCGTGACACACGCAATGTTCACCGCTCACTACTGCGCTCCACAAGTCAAGATGCACATTGTGGCTATCATCTTCTACATTTTAATCACTGTCAATATAATGTATTAGAGAAAAGCATTGACATTTTTCCTGTCCACAAACCTGCCTATAAGCACATTTTCCAGAAAGAAAATAGTTTGTTTTATAGTTAAAATAGAGTGAAATATAGACACCACCTGGTTCTCTTGGGCAACTTTGACTTCCATCCAAACCACAAAAATACGAAGCAGACCAATGAGGGACTGGGACTGGGACAAATCATAAGTTTAGGACAAGTTTTAGAGGTAAAAACTGGGACTGTCCTGGTTGAATAAGTACATTTGTTCACCCTAACTTTTCTCATAACTTTAATCCATCAGGTATCCAGTGTGTTGTTGAGCATAAGAACCACAACAGAGCTTTAAATCGTCCTGCCGCTTGTGTCTCGCCTCTTTCAGACTCTTGACAGTCGGTGCTTCTTGGGGTTTGCTTGGTGAGCTTTTGGCAGCAGTGTGGCGTCGCGTCGTGCCAAGAGAAGACCTTTTGTGAGCTGTCAGAGGCTGTGAGTTAAGTACATTAGCTGGAGTGGAGCCGTTCACAGTCTCTGCAGTGTTTTTAAGTGCTCCACAGTCTGTTCTGCAGAGCACTTAACCAACCTGAAAGAAAAGAGGATCTACGCTAAAGACCCAAAGACCAGCCCTGGCACTGGGACTATAGACTTTAGCTAAATGACTCTCGATGTCACTGAATCCTGTTAAGAGGAAAAGGGTTTTTTGTATGTACGCAAGTGTGAGTATCTTGAGACGATATACTGTTGTATTATCATGTCATGGTATCTACACTGTGAGGATGCACTGCTGCACACATTATTAATGCACATTATTAGATTAAATTGCTAACAAAATTCTATTCATTCTTTATAAAATTTGGTTTGGTCAAATTGGATTGAAAAAAACTGTCTCAAGTAAGTCTCAAGTCTTTGACCTCAAGTCCCATTCAAGTTTTAAAGAGAAACTAAACTCAGAATCAACTTTTTTTCACTGTCAGACTGTGTATATGGGGTCAAAATTGAATTATCTACTGTTTCCAGGCCTTTTTTGGACATTTTTGTGCAAACTCGCTCATTTTGGAGTTATGTGTGTAAAAACCGCGGCTGTACTGCCACGATGGACAAACGCTGTCAGTGCATTTTAAGTACACGCTGACGTCACAGTGATTTGACGAGGCAGACGAGCCACCCAGATGGTTTATCCAAAACTCCTCCCGCTGACATCGCTGCTGCGGAGAGTTGGAAAGAGATCCCCCGCTGCATGATGACATCAGCCGTCATTTGGCTCAGCTTGTTGAGTGAGCAGCGCATTGTGCCACCACTAGTTCAACGATGCGCTGGTTCGAAACTCGTGCCTGTGTCTTTCATTTTCGATTTTCATTTTTAGAAAATACTCACATAACAGGCTCATGCGGTTATGTAGACTAAAGTAAAGGTTTCATACATATGTTTTGCAAAGCAAATATAAAATCTCTATAAATCTCACATCAGGACCAGGACCGCTGTTCATATTTAGTGCTGTCAATAAAGTCTGTTCACACCCACTGGGCGTCTCTTTAAAGGCCTCCGGGCATCTCCCACTTTTGCGAGCCTGTTTGGGGCTCAGTTGTGGGCGGAGTTAGTATCTGAACGCGTGTTTAGCCTCACTTTAAGTCCTCTTCTTTTAGCCAAATGCAGCTCTCTGATTGGCTGTGCTTGAATGGTCTCCTCCAGTCTCATTTTTACGTAAAATTATGTTCCTAAGGTTTAATTGCAAACAAAAAAATAATGTATTTGGATATTAAACGTGGTGCTGGATTATTAGGAACTAGTTGGATCAGCTACCCACAGTTTTTAATATTATTGTTGTCCATTTTAAGTTGGCTGTATATTACCAGTATTTATACAAACATCTGAGTAACAGCCATAAGAACCATAAGAATTGCTTAGCTGCGAGACTTGCTTCATCTCACATTTCTGCACTAATGATTTGGTCCACAGTTTCCTTGTTTTATTTATTAGTTTGTTCAATTAGCTTACTACAGCACAATCTCACCTTCTCACCTCTGCTCCAGTGTGTGCACATTCTTCCTTTAGGAGCGATTAGACTAAAATTAGGTAAATAACCTGACGAGTCCTCACCACAGGGGGCAGCAGGGGCGTGAAATGGACCAGTGGGCGGAGCCATCTTCTAATTTTGGCCTCACAATTACCTCTGTTATTAAAGATACTGCCCCCTGTGAGGATGCTACTCTCTGTCAGTGTTACCTGTGTAATTAAGATGCCGCTAACGAGGGAAACTTAGAGGTGTGTTTCCAGGGCAACGGTGCGGGTCGTTACCGTGGGGATGGTTCGTGACAGAACAAAAGAAATTCAGGCTGTATGAATAAGAAAAAGTATAATGAGCTTGTGTTTGTTGGACAAACAAGATTTCAGCAGGTGTGTCTTTTGACTGGAGTCATTTTGGATGCTTTTTGAGATTGTTCTTGATGTGTAAGCAATTAATATGGAAGTGTAAGCCTCTGAATTCAATTCAATTTATTGTGTATTATTGGTTAAGCTGTGTGCAAATACAGTACATGTGGTTTAAATAGCATTGCATACTGACAATTCTAGAAACAGCATTGATTTGTCCACTCAAAACTGTGTGCCAAACACTTGTTGTCAAACCAATCACACTGCTTCTCCCCACTCTCAGCCCCTCCTTTCACTTTTACCTAATGCTTTCCGAACATTATTAGTTTAGTTTAGTTTAGTTTATGCGAGAAGTTTAGGTTTTTAGCTTCAGCTGTCACTCACTGTCTGACAATGCTTGACCCAAAACAGAAGTGAGAGGAGAAATACAGTCCAAATTCAAGTTCTGACACATTTACGTATATATAAACCTTGAAACAGATCTTGACAAATTCTTACATTGTGTCTTGATTCTGTCTCATGTATGACGTTATTTTGTGATGTCTTAATTCTCTGTTGAATCATGTTTTGTTTCTTTTGTTTGTAGTCTCTTTTACCCTTGTTTTATGGGACTTCGGGTGACGCTATTTGCAGCTTTGGCCGTTCTTGGTTAGTCCAAGCTTCCAAAGTTTGGTGTGAGTAGGATTTTGAGAGTAATATGGACTAACCAGACTGGTGCCACCTAGTGCCTCCACTCAGTTAAATTTCACTCCAGCTACAAAGTCAGGTATCGCAGGACTGAAGACGATTCTCCAAAAGCAGGAAGTACGATCGTCCAATCAGCGAACCGGAGCAAAGCGGTGTTTTGCCCCCAACCAACCCAGACTGTATGTTCTCCTCTTTTGATCTTGTGTCAAATATTAACTTAGATTATGATGTTGTACCTTTGAATGTGTAAATGTATCTCACAGAAGTGACAAGGACACACATTAGTGATGCGCGGGTCGACCCGTAACCCGCGGGACCCGCGGTCAGCCCGCGGGTTCGGGCGGGTCGGATAGCACAATTTAAAGAAGTGGGTCGGGTGCGGGTGGGTCGGGTCTAAACCCATGTTCAAACGCGCTTGTATGCTTTGGCTTCAAGTGACGTGAACGTCAGTCCAATAAGCCTCATGTCAAGCACTTTTATTCTGTTTAACATAAGACACAACTTATGCGTTCTGAGCTTAGTTTATTTAGGCTACAACTGGCTATAAAAAAGAAAGAAAGATATGGACAAGAGTTCAACTAGCCTACTAGAACGTCGTTCTGTGGAGGAGACGGAGCAGCCAGGTTATCGACTCAGTCATAAACACATAACTACACAATGCTCCAGCCTGAACTTCATCATTGTAAACTAAACGGAAAGAGTCAAATCCTCACTTGGAGAAACGTCCAGACTCCCGAGCATGTTGACGTTTAAAACCCTTGCAAACAAGCTTTTTACTCACCGTGAACGTCTGACGAAGAAGTCTGACGAGGTCCACTGTCCAGGTGAAGCTTAAAATACATCTGTCTGACGGAGATTAATCCAGTTGTTTGTATCCACATCACAGGGCTGTGCAGATCCACGGTAAAAGTCAGCTGTTCTGTTTCTTTCCGCTTAAAATCCCGATGCATTGTCTAAATCCACGAGTAAATTCAGTTTGCATTTGCCTTCTGCGAGCAGCGGCCAAAAACATGCTCAGTAAACAGCTGCTGAAGTCCGTAGATGCCGCTTCCTGCTGCTGACATAATCGTTTTGAGCGCTACAAAAACAACTTTCTCCCCAAAAATAAGTCCATGAAAGTCGTCCATGTTTTCTTCCGCTGCTGAACTGTAAACAACCCGGCTCTCACAAAGATCGTGTATGACGAGAAGATGAGCTACTCTGTAGGCTACAGATAAAAAGTACATGTGCTCATTTCAGACAAAGTACCCCGCTGGGGCCGCAGCTCGCAAAAAACAACGTTTTATGCAGTTTTAATGTGTGCGGGTTCGGGTTGGGTCGGGTCCTGAAATTTAAGCACATTTTTCGGGCCGGGTTGGGTCGGGCTGAATTTTAAATCGGGTCGGGCGGGGCGGGTCACAAAAAAAGCTGACCCGCGCATCACTAACACACATGTTTATGATCTACTTCTTTAAGTAAAAATAAGGCTGGGAAAAAATGCAATTACAATTTTTTTAAACCACTTTTTAGACCCACTGAAGCACTCATCTTCCACTATTTTTTACAATTTTTGTTTTCTCGTATTGATCAATCTTAATTTTCAGTTTGATTTGGTTCAACCTTTTCATAAACGAAAAAAAAAAAGTTTTTATGAACATTAAAAACAACTGTTGAAATACACAATTTATTAGATTTATTAAAAATGTTATATCAATATTCTGCCTCTAAGTTTGACTTTGGCTCTACACATTTTTACTGACAAAAGATTGTTTTTTGATATTTCAATTCAAAACCCACCACGATTCAATTCAACTCAATCTAGATCTCTGGATTTTTCAATTGTTTGCCCAGCCCTAAAAATGAACAAAATGCAGCGATTGGTTAAAGCAAAACTTTGTGAAGAAAAACGCATTTCGAGAAAACAGACTTTTAAACTTTCTCTCTCTCTCTCTCTCTCTCTCTGGAAGAAGTAGATTGAATTGAGTAAAACACTTGTAGGAGTCATTTTAAATTTCCTTTTGTTTCCACGTGAAAGTGTAAATACTGAGAGAGCAAACTAACCAAACACACAACATGCAAACAGATGAGTTTTTCCTGCAGTGAGTGTCTTTAATCCCCGCAGACAGGTCCACAGTGTTCTGACAGCCCACTCTCTCTGATCTCCGTCTCTTTGTGCCGTGTTGTGTTGTGGTGTTGTCTTTGAGCAGGTCACGTCCCACACTGATCTCCAGCCCTGTAACTTTCTCCTGTCGCTCTGACCTACGGTGCATTTAACAGACTAACACCTCCACAGGCCCTGACAGTCCACGTGAAGCCGAACCCTGGAGAAAAGAGAGAAAAAACACATGTTCGACTGAAGCGCTCAGAGCAAGAGAAGCACAGTGCATCTGCCACGAGTCAAGGTCGTTATAGATTTACGGCGTTCAGTCAGGAGCAGAAAAAAACACCATCATAACACAACCAAGCTTTTACTGAGCTGCACTGAAATGATCTTAAATTTCTCTAATTACGATAAGACTAGGGATGGGCAAGTGTTTTTCCTCTATCGCTGCACAAAGTCATCATTGTGACAGATTATCAATATTGCAAGCATATATTTGTAAATCACATATTTTTTAATCAGCGATTTTCACCTTTTATATTGTAAATATACAACACAGAGACGCCCATAGAAACATTAATCAAATAAAAGAAATACAAACAGTAATACTTGTCAAACCTGGGCCGCAGTTTGCCAAAATCTGGATTAGACTTGTGTAAATAAAATAAACAGGGCAGTTGACGTTACTGGATATTTGAGGGTCATTTTATTAAAAGATTGTGTTGATTATGTTGTAATAGGATTAGAATAACCAAGCCATTGCTTACTTAAACATAACTTACGAGTTTGGGAAGGCTTGGTGGTGGTTGGAGGTTGAAGTGAATTGTTTCTGCTGAGCTGCCACGCCTCCTGTACACTGCCTGCGAGGAGAGTTTGGTTTGAGACGTGTGCACGTGCAAGTTTCTTGCAAAGTGCCTTGTACACCTGCACTAGTCCATCGTGCTCCATATTTGCCCAAAGCCACGGCGATTCATGTGGATCTCTCCGAGAATACTCATATTCTTTCACACATTTGTGCGTTTTAAGTTCTGCGGGACTCATGTGAGTCCCAACTTGCACGGAATTTGCACTCAGAGACATCTGTCTGTGTAAAGTGTGCTGCATAAATACATATATAAATAAATAAATAATTACATAATACATGAATGATGTACATTAGACTCTTTCAGGTCCTTTTCCATGGTGACGTTGAGTCCGAGGCAAAAGAAAGACCGGTATATGAAAATATTGTCTTGCAGTGAACTGTAATTAGGCCTTTTAGTCTGTTGTTAAGTTAAACTTACCCTGTCATGCAAAAGCATTTTACTGTTGAAACTGCACTTGTCAATCTTACCAGTGTTGTACCTATGCACCTTTACTGCGTTGATTTTGACCAGTGTTTACCTATTTTCAGACAGTAACTTTGACAATTGGTTCTTTGTTATGGGATCAAAATTGATTTGGTCCCACACATGATTTGTCTGACGTTCTGGTCCAGAACCTTCAATGCACTAATTAAAAACATGAAATGTTATGTACCAAAGACTGCAGGGATTTTTCTTACCATGCAGTGTTCTTCAATGTCCAGCTGCTCCATCCTCAGCAGGGTCAATGGGTGTTGTGTTTTTGTGTTCCTAAAAGTTACTAAAAAAGATAAGGTCCCGGTGCAGTGTTGTTTACATGTTTGATCATAAACACAGTGACAGGAGGTCTCACTCTGCTACAAAAGTTACACATCCGAGCTTGTCTTTAATCATTCAAGACTTCTATATTAATCCTTGTTCTTGTTTTAGTGTAAGAGCTATGAGACACATTTTTTCTAGCCAGGACTTGAGCCAGTTTTTGCCCACAATCATAAATCCTTGATCGCCCACATGATTTGCAGTGGCATTTCTGTTCTCACCTGCCACTTCTTCATACTTGGTTGGTCCAAACAGACAGCTGGTGTGAGAACAGGACCCATCGAATCCACAGGTGACAGAGCGAGAGGCGCTGCTTACGTCTCTCGATTTCACGAGCTAAACAGGGACCAGAGGAAGCATTTTCGGAGGTGTGAAGACAAGGTGGGATTTTAACAACCCGCTAACTTCCCTTTTCACTGGATTGAGTGGCATTGGAAACTGCGTCAACATGGATTCTACCGTGGTCTATTTCAGAGGTGTTGAAGATAATTATGTAGTTTATCTTTTCTTGTTGTTTGAAATGAGCCAAACTTAATCTGTTTATAGTGTTGAGTGAGTTTCCGTAGCAGCTTTCGAGATTAAATGAACGTGAAAGAAGTTGCAAAGGCAAATAATCAGGCTCAATTATGAATGACTGGGTTTGATGAATTATTCAGCGCTGATACGCAAATACACTTGACACGTTTATGTCAAGAGCCGCTGTGTTTGTGTTACGAAACCAGAAGAGACTGAGATTCAAACATTATATTAAGAAATACAAAGACTTTCTGTTGCGTTTTGTGTGCATTGAAGTGTATTTACAGCAAAACCAAATGCATAATGTGTGGTTAGTCTGCATTTAACTAACAGTGTTTGGCTGATTTTATCTAGTTAACAATATTTATCAATAATAATGATGTGGCATTTTAATCCATTAAAGGAGCTATACCTGAGTTTTGCTTCCTTAAAAATGTAAACAAACTCAAATACTCAATTGTTAGTATGCCAACCTCAGTTAGCCACAATGCTAACTACAACAACAGTCGAGCTTTGTGGATTTAGTTGATACATTATTAGTTATGTGCTGTTTTTTTATGAACCGATCGTGACAGTTTCAGCTGCACACTGTGACCTTCTTTAGCAGTGTCACTTGGTGTTCCTGTGACCTGTCTGATCAGCTGCTTTATACAGGTTTTGGTGCCATTTTCATACTTGGGACAGCACAACAACGGCGCCATCTGCAGTTCGACCTCTTTAGAACTGTGTCCCAGGTGTGAGAGAGTTGATATGCCCCCTCATCCCGATTTACAGTCCGGTGAGCGCGTTTTTGGATTTCAATGGTCTCCCTGATCCAGCAATGGTATTTGTTGCTTTCTGTGACTCTGGCGTTGTCCCAAGTGAGCTGTGTATTCTCAAATTGTCAAGTTTTCGCATTAGCATTAGCATTAACACACATACACATATTTTTATAAACTCATTTTGATCCTTTGGTAAAGTTTTTCACAGATTTGTAAAGTCGATAACACGTCAGAGAAAACCAATTCCAGCATACTGTTCACGGTCTGTTCTTATAGAGGCAGCAAAAACCTCATAGAAATGAACTAAACAGGAAATGAACGTGCCGGCAAGATGTTAGCATTTTATTAAATAAACAAGCTAACTGATGCTCTGTGCTCAGAACCATTTGGGATTCGACTTGGACTTGTGGCTCTGTAACCAGAGAGGACTTGATGCTTTTTCAAAAAATATACTGTAGTGTAATTTTACATTAACAAACTGGAATAAGTCCCTCCTCACTTTTTTACTTGTGAGCAAACATTTTTTTTAATGAAACCATTTATAAAAGTAAATAAAAAAAAGACTTGAACAAGCTTGAAACTGAAAGCAGAGAACTTGAACTTGACTTGTCTCTCTTTGACTTCTGACTTGAATTACTTGAGGCTAAAGACTTGAAACTTACTTGAGAAAACTTGCAAAACATTGACTTGACCCCAAACCAAAAAATTACATCAACAGTATTTATATTTTAAACATATTATTGGGTCTGTAGTTATAATGTGAACACCACTTATTGGTTAATGCATCAGTACATAATGCAAAGATATTATAAGAGACACATAATCAATCCTTGAAATTAAGAAGAAAAGCCTTAGTCTGTGTTGGCGATTAATCGTGATCCTCTTCTTGTTAGGCTCCATTTTGAAGACTTGCTTCATCTCTTCATGTGAGCATTAAAAGTCTACTCTGTCCTTTTCCTTGTTTACCTGCCTGGTGCTGGATCCTCCTCACAGTCCGAGCGCTGCGTCAGCTCTCTGTCCGGTCGATACAGGAGCCGGACGCTGCATGTGTACAGGGACGTTAACCTTTCCCGGGACCAGAGGCAGGACTGCGATGGATGAGGCTGAAATGATGAATGATTGTGTGCCCCGTTCGCCCACAGAAACCCGACACTTCATTATGGACCTATTCTTAAAGCTGGACATGGGTTTATTATTGAACTGTGCTGTCGATATGTACAGTGCATTACGTTCAAGTACATCTGTGGTGCAAACATCATGAAGAGGCAGGGCTTAGTATGAAACTGTACCGTCACAATATTCGATACAAAAAAGAAAATACTTGGCTCTTTTTATTTTTTCTTTTATACAACAGTCAATGCCAATGTTAATGCTGCATCCCAGCCTCGGAGGTCAAAACTCAAACCTCGGGGTGATGTTTTCTCCCTGTTGTGTGTTTCAGTGGATCAAGTCGGATTGTTTTTACAGTAATGAGCCAATAAGTAATAAATACCTTGGATATTGCTCAAGTACAGATCTCTTTATGTCAGTTTATCAACTCAGATAAAATCAAATTTCAAGTTAATAAGTCAAAGGAGGAGAACAAATACAGTCTACTATCTCAGGCTGGTTCTGAAAAATGCTTCTAACCAGGGTGCCCAAACTTTTTTCCATGGTGGGCCAAAATGGCAGATTTTTTCTTCGCGGGCCAAAATGTATTGCATTGAAGAGTGCCAAGGGCCAAACATAATTTTGTTCGTAATTTAAAAAAACATTTTGAGAAGAGATGAAAATTAAAATATCTTTTATTAACATGTTTTGATAGATTGCACATGAATTTTGTCATTTGACAGTCTTTTCAGCACAAAATTGAATCAAACTGTTAGTCCTAACAAACCTGAACAACCCTCCGTGGGCCAAATTGAACCATCTGGCGGGCCGAATTTGGCCCCCGGGCCCCACTTTGGGCACCCCTGTTCTAAACACTCTGACTGGGGCAAAATTGTGGGCAACACAATGTTTTTGCTTTTTTATGGACCAAATTTTATCTCTAGAGGTTTTGTTTTACACTTTTTTTTCCTCTAACAATAGTTTTTTGTTGTCGTGGCAACACTGTAGTGCTTCACTAACTCGTTTGCTAATGGTAGTTGGAGATTTGTTTACATTTTAACTACAGAAATACAGTTACATTTCAGTCCATGTAAACAGTTTGACGTCTCAGTATTGGCGCTTGTTTTTTTAATGGCAGGCGGGTCCTTTTCGCCTTAACCAATCAGTGCTGTTTGTTCGTTACCGGACATTGTCACAACCCCTTTCGTACCGGAAGACCCGATTCGTATACCGTTAGCTTTACTTCTTTTACATTGTTTTATTCGTATTGAAATTTTGATTAAACACAGACAAACTAAACTTTTAAACACAAATTCTCTTATAGATTTCAGCAAAGCAAATGATTCTAAAATGAGATTTTTTCCGTTTAAAGCCATAAATGCCTGATTAAGCTAGTTCCGGCTGCTATCTGCTAGCTTAAAATGGCAATAAATAAATGTGTTTCTGTTGGCAAACTTTTGCAAGATACATTCATAAATATCAATGTAAAGAAATAATATTAACTGTACACTTACAAATAATGTGTTTAAAAGACTTAATTTGGCCTAAAAAGGACGAATCGGGTCTTCCGGTACGAAAGGGGCCGCGACACTGATGTTACTGCGACCAACACATCAGTTGTAGTCCACGAAGTACAGCGTAAACATGGACGTTGGTGATCATTGCAGTTTTCAGGAAGTGAAATAAAACCGGCGGAAACATCAGGCTAGACCAGCTCCATCACGTCATAAAAAGGTGATATTTGAATATAAATTTCCAGCAGCTACTACTTTAACAGCAAACAATTCAAGCAGCAACAAAAAACACTGAAATTCTTGACCTACAGCTGGAAAGAAATGATGATAAATGTGAGAGAAGCTAAAGTCTTTCTGTTTATCTGCTTTTCTGCCACTGTTTGCCTGTTTTGCTTTTTGTTTGTTGTTTTTTGTTTTGTTTTTAAATGTCAATTACAAACCCAGTAGTCAGCAGAGTTTTTCTCACATGTAGCTTCTTTTTGCTGTTTTAACTTTATTTTGATCTCTTACAGAAGACGATGTCATCTGTCTCCTTTGACTTTCATACATTTCTTGCCACTCAAACCTCACATTTAGAAAGTTCTGATGTCTATATACTAGAATCAGGAAGTGTTAGCTTAGCACATATACATCTGGCCATCTGTGTCTAATTAGCTTGACTTGTAGTAGAAAAGTTTGATTTCACAAAGAATTAGCACATTTTAAGCAATGCTAATTAATGTAGAATTTTTTATTGTTTGCTCATGAGACAAATAATCTTGACTAAAGTTGAACATTTTTATATTTTGTCTTTTATTATTACAAATGTAGTTGTTATAATCTTAATAAAAACCTTACTAATAAAACTTTTCCTGTTAAATTTGACTAAAACAGCTCGTTTCAGTCGAACAAAGCGACTTCTCCCGAACATTGTCCTGTTTAATGTGGGTTTTTGTGCCTTTCGCTCCAGCATCGGGGCCTAATTACCTAAATGCTTTGGTGATTGCATCAGTTTGTTTAGTGATCTGCATATTTGCCCAGATCAAAGCACTTCTTTTGATTTGGGGAAATTACGGCGGCACATAGAACAGCAGGAGTCCCGAATAATTCACTTTTTAATCTTTGCAATTGGTTTAAAACGACGCAAATGCAAATGAATATAAATGAACGACCAACAAGCTCGATGTCAAAGATGATATAATTCAATTGTTTTCATCACAAAAGCATAGAATAATTGATTAGAGCTTCTTGTTTCACTTTCACTAAACGATTGAGTTAGATGTGGCTGTAGAGTTGCTGGATTGTAAGCATTTTTTGTCAGGTTCAAATCCTTTTTTATATTGTTGTTGATTTTGTATCACAGTTAGGAAGGCCGTCAAATAACATTACACTGCTTGCTGTTTTTGTAATGGTTTGAAATACATTTAAAGCAATGCTCTTTTTAGGCATGAAAGGGACTATACCAATTTTGTTACAGTAAAATAACTTAAATCAAATTCCCCCCAGCACAAATGTCTTGTTAATGTATCTATTCAGGTGGAAATGTCCTGACTAGGTCTAATAATGTCCCATTTGTGCTCTGCTCAGTTTGTCTGGTGTTGTTGTTAGCATTGTGGCTGTTAGCATACCATCCTGTCTCACTCGTAACAGTTGTGAAAAAAGCATAAAATACACATTGTATTGAACAATTCAGAGGCTCAGAATGCATTAGGTAGGAGAGCAAAGCATGACAGGGAGTTTAAAATGAATATTTCTGTTTGTTTACATTTTTAAGGAGTGTCAAACTCAGGCCCGCAATGAAATTATGTGCAATATAATGTAATGCAACATAATGTAATGTGACACAATATAATTCTGGATATACAGTAAATGTGTTATATTAGCTTTATACAGCCCTATTGCCATATTTGAATTTAACACAGAGGGACCTGTATTTTAAATAGTGGCCCTCGACCAACTCTGACTCTGATCAATTTGACCCTACCACCATTTGAGTTTGACACCCGTGCTGTAAATCATTTTTTCAACATTGCCTGAAGTTGTATTTAGCTTAATGCACGCTTGTTGTAGGACTCCTGTTTAGTAAATCCTCATCACTGGGCCTCAGAAAACACCTTGTTTCAAAATCCCCAAGTGTACGACATCGTCAAAAGCAGTTGGGAGGTTTGGAAGTTCATAAATCTTACTGAGTTGGAGCAATTCTGTCTTCAAAGCAAGTACAATACTACTGCAAAGGGACTGTCATTCCCCGATCAGAGTCAGAGCTGAATTTGAGTCAAAAGTTGATATGCGTATGCCCAGAAGCTTCTGTGCAAACACATACACTTTAGTGTTTGACTACGGCAAGTAGTTATCTATATATATATAATTATCATTTACTTTTTAAATTTGAAAACACAATATTTAACTGTGAATAAACTTAAGCAAACAGCTCAGAGAAGAGAAACCTCAAGGTCACCAGTGTTAAACTGAATGTTTTTAAGAGTAGAAAATACAAGATTTTGCGTCACTTTCACAATAATAAACGTTATTAAACTTTCTTAACAGACTTTTTTTTTTTCATATGATGGCAATCCAAGCCTAAGGTTACAACTGACAGAAAACGTTAATCATTTCTGGCAGTTTAAACAACGAAAATATAATCAAGCTGCTTGCATGACTGACTCAACTTCGGCAAATGACTCGAATTTGAGAAAGACAGGGTCATTCTAACTTTTGTTTATTGCGCTAAAGTGATTTCTTCTGCTGGCAGTAGCTGCTATGCTAACACAACTCCTGATGACGGAACGCCAACACAATGAAAGCTGGGGTTTTTGAAGGAGAGATTATTCTGTTCTTTAATTCACTTGTGTATGTTGTCCTGTCTTTTAAACAATCCTAAACTAGATAATTTCTTTGTCTTAAACTTCCTGTGTGTGTGTGTGTTTGTGTGTTTCAGATACGACTACAAAGAAATGCTCCATAACTCCACCTTCTGCCTGGTCCCTCGCGGTCGACGTCTGGGTTCTTTCCGGTTCCTGGAGGCTCTGCAGGTCAGTGTCGCCTCCCACCAACATTTAATTTAGATTTAATTCTCTTTATATGAAGGGATCACTAAGCGTCTGCCTGCAAACTTTTAATAACAACACAACTGACCACCAGGACAGAGAGAGAGAGCGTGTTTTCTAGTGGAATGTTAAGTTGTCTGATCCACTTTGTGTTATGGCATGTACATTAGGATTTCTGTATGATAAAATGATAAATTAAAATCTATGGCTGTGTCCAAATATCCACCATAACACTTCAGTCACTTCACAGTCCTACTTTAGTCAGATAAGTTTATTTTAACTCTTTCAATCCCAGCATTATTCTGACTTTGACGAGGAGACATCACAGGACTTTTTCTACTTTCTGAGATTCTATAGTTTAAGCCTCTTTAATGAAGCATAAATTATATTGAACCCTCCAAACATGAAGAAATACAATAGTTTTACTTAGTCTGGTCACTTATGGATCGCTCACAGAAGAAGAAGTTTAGTATTTCTTCTGTAAACTAGCTGCATGTGCTGTTCTGTTCAATGTCCTTGTCCATGAGGATAGTCTTTTCTTAATTTTAAAGATCAAATATCTGCTCTAAACTTACTCAACAATGTTTTGAGTACAAGATGTTTTGTCTGTAATCTGTTTGAAAAGAAAGCCGGCCCTTTAGAAGCATCTGATCACGTAAACACAGTCAACTGTGCTGCACAATGTCAACAAAAGTACATGTGTATTCAGGGTTGCCAAGTCCAAGGAAAAAATCTAGCACAATGACAACTCAAAACCCTTTTTTTAAAGCTATTTTATTTCTTGAAACTTGTGTCGTGTTACAGTTGTCACTTTTTGACCTTGCGGGGCGGGCTCACACTCGTAGCTGCTGTGAGAGCGCTTCATTCAGAGTGTGAGCGGCTTCAGGCCTTCAGCGAACAGCTAATAAATGTCGCGAGCCTAGTTCGTAGGTGAAAATTTTAAAATGTAACGTGTAGGGCTGTAGTTCTTTAGTCGTTTAGTCGATTAATCGGTCGATGGAGTCTTGGTCGACCAAAATTTCATTACTCGACTAATTCTTTAATAAGGAATTTGTATTCAACAGTAACAGAATCATTGGTCTGATCTGCCTTTTTTATATAAATAGACTGTTGTCTTTTGATTTTCTGCATAAACTACAGTTTTTGCACGAACTACAGAATATTATTAGTCTTTTTGAGCAAGGTTTTCTTGCTGAGTTGTCACAAAACTAACATTTACAACCTGACTTTGATAAGGAATAAACTAAAATTCTCGATACTACAATGAGAATTAGAAAGTCAGATTTTTATACAATGGACTGACATTTTCAACATAAAATCCAAGTTTATGATCAAACATTTTAGTTTCAAACCAGTTTTGATGAAACTCAAGATTATCTTAAAACCTTTCAGAAAATGTGATTTTTTTTTCTCTGCAGAAAATATCAGATTTTGTTCACATTTTTGTCCTGTCAATGTTATCTGTATCTGTTCATATGAGTTTCTAATTTCGACACCAGTTTTAGCATTGATTTTCAGTATTTATACTTTTAGCTTCAAAACCTTTGCCACGCCCCCTTTTTAGTCAATTATTCAGTCGATGGGACATGTTTTTAGTCGACCAAGAATTTCTTTGGTCGACTACAACCCTAGTAACGTGTTTAATTTGCGGCTGCATACATTTTAAAAATAGCCTAAGAAAACCACAACTCGCTGAGCTGTATTTTGTCCCGAGACCGTGGACCTGGCAACTATGCACTCACACTATTCTGCCGTCTGCTGGTGAATCTGTAAAACTGCATCATGTATTTGACTGTAGACAAAGTTAGCACGTGCATCAGAGAGCCCCACATTACCCTGTATAATAAAAAGAAAGAGTTAAGATCAATAATCTGTTTTAATCCTATTGTTAGACGCAGTTCTATATAAAACTAAGCACTAAAAGACATTGTAAAACTAGAGCAAAGAGCAAGAATGAGACGACGATGAGAAAACCATTAATGCTAAACTGAGCTTTGACAAAACAGGATGTGGCTGCTGTGATCAAAGCGTCGCTGTTAAATTGAACAGTTTTGTTTTGCTTGATCGTGTGTCAGATAAAAGACTGATTCACATTATTTTACAAAGACTTTTGCTCCGTCGACAAATCTGCACAATCAGAAAAGTGTTTGAAGTGAGGCCACAACCACTTCAAATGAAACTCTTATTAATCAGATTTTGGAGATTGGATTCACAGACACGGGACGCATCTGTTTAGAACATTTATCTAAACTGACATGGAAACAGTCGAACACGTGTCTGTGTGATCGGAAACACTCCAAAACACTCAGTTAAACGGTTACTGTGAAAAGCGGTTAAACTATTGGCTCTGTCACAAAAATAGATAAATATGTTTAGTATGTGTTACTCGTACAACAATCAAGTGTCCATCTATAGCTAGTTCAGATAATTCTATTCAAGATTTTTTTCTTAACATTTTACACATTTCATTTTAGCTCCAGGGTTGTTCCCCCGCCTAAGGCCCAAAGTCACTGGGATAGGCTCCAGTCACCCGCGACCACTAACGGAATTAAGCAGTAAAGAATGAATGAATTTTAGCTTAGGCATGTTTTAGGTAGTGCTGTCAAGCGATTAAAAAATTGATAAGATTAATTAATTATGATCTGTAATCGAATTAATCTATTTTTAATTTCACCTTAAAATTGTTGAGAAAAACACTCAATCTAAGTGTTTTTGTTTTGTTTTTATCCAGTTTAATTAATTACATTTTTGTTGCAGATGGAAATATTAATATATTGCAAAACATTAAGACTTTAGGAAGTTTTTTGTTGTCAAGTTGAACAACCCTTATGTCACTTTGTAACAATGAAGTTAAAGATTTCAAAATAGATTAATGTGATTCAAAAAATTAACTTGATTAATATGTCTGTAATTAATTAATCGCAATTAATGCCCTAATTTGACACCCCTAACTATAATATAGCATAATTTAACAGCCGATATTAATAGACCAAATAAAATTACAATTTGAAAATCATTCAAAATCCGTCACACACAGGACACACACTTTAGCTTATTTATATTTATTAATATGTACTTATGCTGATCAATTAATGCTTCTGAATGTTTATTGTTTAATTTTTATTCCTACTGTTCATGTTTGCTAAATTAATAATCTTGGGAAGTCCTCAGAGACGACTGTTGTTGTGATTTTGGGCTGTACAAAAATAAAGTGATTTGATTTGATTTATGCTGATCATCATAATTGTTATTTGGACTACACTGACTTTAAAACTCTTTCCAAAAGACATTTTATGACAAAGTAATATTAAGTCAAAACATCATAGAAACATACAGTACATTTACAATTACTGTATTTTTATATTCTCTATTCTGTATTTTTTCACAATATATTATTTATTTCAATGTACCAAAGTATGGCTTGAACTTTCTTTTTCACCTCCAAAAAGTGACACAGTGCACTCTTTTTACCACTCACTGCTGACATTTAGAACGCTGTGATGTCATCTACTTAACCTACAGTGGATGTGACAGATTGTATCTGAAAGTACAACAGCTATAGTTTAGTCAGACTGTTTCTCGCAGTAACAGGAGCCGTGTCACATGTTGAGTGAAAGAACAGAATCAGAGTCAGTGCTTTATAGACTTCTGATTCTTGTCGGCTCTAATGGCTCCTCTGCTGCTCTTCACACCTTTTTTACTCTCTCGTTCTCCCTCTCCCTCTTTTACACATCTTCTAGCCTTTCACTCCTTATCCACCTCACATAAGAGCTCTTAACACACTCTCTCTCTCCCTCTCTGACTCTCCCTCTTCTTGCTTTCTCATTCTCCTGCTCCACTCACTCCTTCTATCGCTCTCTCTTCTCTCTCTCCCTTTCTTTCTCTCTCTCTAGCCCTCTCTCTCTTTCACTCGTCCTCTGATCTCTTACTCTTTATCTCACTCACATAAGGGCTCTTAACACACTTTGTCTTTCTGTCTGTCTCTCTCCCTTTCTCTCCCTCCTTTCCTCTCTCTCTTTCCCTCTCTCTCTCTCCTCCCTCCCTCCCTCTTTCTCTCTTCTTATCTCCTCCTCTCTCCTCCTCTCTCTCTCCTCTCTCTCTCCCCCTCTCTCCTTTCTCTCTCTCTTTCCCTCTCTCTTTCTCTCTTCTTCTTTCCTCCCTCTCTCCTCCCTCTCTCTCTCTTTACTCTCTCTCCTCCCTTCCTCTCTCTTTCTCTCTTCTTCTCTCCTTCATCTTTCTCTCTCTTTCCTCTCTCTCCCTCTCCCCTCCCTCTCTGTCCTCCCTCTCTCTCTCTCTCTCTCCCTCCCTCTCTCTCTCTTTCACACGTCCTCTGATCTCTCTCTCCGTATCCCGTTCACATAAGAGCTCTTAACTCTGCCACAGCTCTAACTCTCCTGTCCTTCATCACTTCTCTCTCTCTCCTCCCTCCCTCCTTTCCTCCCGCTCTCCTTTCTCTTTCCCTCTCTCTCACTCCTCCCTCCCTCTCTCTCTTTTTCCTCTCGCTTTTTCCTCCCTCCCTCTCTTTCTCTCTTCTCTCCTCCCTCTTTTTCTCTCCCCTCTCTCTCCCTCCCTCTCTCTCTCTCTCTCTCTCCCTCCCTCTCTCTCTTTTCCTCTCGCTTTTTCCTCCCTCCCTCTCTTTCTCTCTTCTCTCCTCCCTCTTTTTCTCTCCCCTCTATCTCCTCCCTCTCTCTCTCTCTCTCTCTCCCTCCCTCTCTCTCTCTTTCACACGTCCTCTGATCTCTCTCTCCTTATCCCGTTCACATAAGAGCTCTTAACTCTGCCACAGCTCAAACTCTCCTGTCCTTCATCACTTCATTCACTTTCTCTCTCTCTCTCTCTCTCTCTCTCTCTCTCTCTCTTTCTCTCTCTTCTCTCTCTCTCTCAGTCCTGGACCTGGTTCAGTTAAGTAAATGTGAAAAGTGGAAAATAGAACCAAAAATTACTGTATTTGAACATATTGTCTAGTTATTTATTTTTAATCTAGTAATCTAGTAAGTTATTTTTAATATTACGGTAAATGTAATGGTCTGTGTTTTGCCTCAGACTCAGTTGTAGGACAATACAAATCCGTTTAAACAATACAACTTTGAGTAAACTAATAATTGTGTTGCGTTGTGCTTGAATATACTGTGATTGTATATTAGAGATGTGAGTACTTACACTTGTGTTCCTGTGTGTTGTAGGCCGCCTGTGTCCCGGTGATGCTGAGTAACGGCTGGGAGCTTCCCTTCTCCGAGATCATCGACTGGAAAACTGCTGCTGTGATCGGGGACGAGAGACTCCTACTGCAGGTCAGACCCACACCCAGGATGGTTTTCATGAAGGATGGGTGATATATCAGCATCAGTAACAGTCGATGTTTTATAATAATGCAATTGGGCAATGTAAAATTGGTGCTGATGTTTTTTTGGAATATCTGTAGTGTCTAAAAATATTGAATTCAGAAGGAGGGCAGCTAACATGAATATTGTTTGAATGAAGCTTTGTTCTGTAATACAAAAAGTGAATTATTCTAGTCCAGTGGTTGTCAAACTTTTTACACCAGTACCAACGACTATCCCCTAATTCTAAATTAGATTATGAACATTCCAGGTTTGAATTAGGGCTAATATAGAGGGATTTTCAGTCGACGCCCTACTGTGCATGCTTTATGCAGAAAGAGCTCCACTCCATCTGGTTAACTGGGGAAACTTCTTTTAATAAAACAACGAAACAGGACGAGAGCTCACTGTTTGGATCAGGTCTGAACCGGTCTGACAGACGTCTGTTTCCTGAAGCTTGAGACAGTGTTTTTCTCATCTGAATGTAACTTTTTTTTTTTTTTTTTTTTTTTATTCACCTCGTGCAAAATGTACATTTACAAAAAAGTTTACATGAACAGTGCACAGCCTATATAAAGAAACAGAAGTACAAATAAATGAATAAAATGAATCTGAATGTAACTTTTAAGAGATGTAGGGTCGAATTTCATTCACAAATATTGAATTTGCAGCATATGTTTTGTTTTCTCACAATGATGAACTCTTGTAGCGAGTTAGCTGACAATTGAGCTTTCTTGACTTGTTTCCAGTGTTTGTGTTTGTAAACGGCAGCTCTTTTTACAGGCATGATGTGCGTGCATCGCCTGTGTTGATAAACAAAGAATCCCTCTATAGGTCTTGAGTAGAAATGCAACGTTACAATAGCAGTTATAACTAGGACATGACTGAAGGAAGCTGAAAATGCAAATAAAGTGTATTCTAAATGACAAAAGTACTACCAGAAGTAATACCAGTGCATGTACCACATTTTGAGAAACACATTTTCAATCAGGTTGTTTCTAATATTGACTGTTAGAAACCACCAGATTAAAAATCTATTCGATCTTTAACTTTAGATATACTGTACAGTTAGTAAATATTTTAAGACAAACTGACCCTTGCTCACTATATGTCCTTACAGTATGATGTCTTCACATTAAATAGTAGAAAACAAAGAGTTTAAAGACATATATAGTGAGCTCTGTGCCAACTCAGATTCATAGCAATGTCTTCAATCTAAAAAGCACACTGATTACTTAAAATTGTGCAAAATGTTTTAATAACTGTAGTTTATAAAGCTGCTGAAATGGATTTTAAACAAAAATGTTGGTCTTTTGTTCATGACTAACACAGAGCTGATTTACCACGAGAATGTTTTCAAACGTTTATTATTCATTTTATGCCAAGGAATGAGGTGTCACTGTTGAGCTCCATACATCTTAAACTTAAAAACTATACTTACTTTTCTACTGCGTGGTTTTGCATTCATTATATTTTTCATACAATAAAGAAAAGTAAACATATTTTTTTGTCTTAGCTGGTTCTCTCAGATGCTTTTGTTGAGAGCCACATGAGACAAGTCATTACACGCACATTAAACCAGAAGAGACTGAAGTGTGTGTGACTCACTCATGTTTCACTCACACCAGACGCCTTTATTGTCCCGTTCAGACTGACTTCTGTCGTTGGCAAGGTAGATCTTTCTGTATACAATGGTATGTTTAGCAGTTGGCTTTAATATTAAAAGTGCTGAAGGGTTTTAGTGATGTGCAAGACAAACACTGTGTTTATTTTGTTCACTTAAATGTGACAATAATATACTACTGAAGCTCCTGATCTAGAAGGAACATTCAGAAACCACAAATACATCTTACAGCAGTGTTTTTTAGGGTCTTTCACACCAACACAACTCCCAGTCAGTAGGGAGGAGCGACGCAGCATCTGTTCAAGTTTCTTTGAGGAGCATCAATGTAAAAAAGTATTCACACAAACACGATCCAAGCAACCACTAGTCGCCAAACAAATGCCGAGTGAGCATGCGCGGGATGTAATGCTGGACGAAAATGGTGAGTAGTTGTCAAACTCTGACGGCAAACACAAGTTTTTAATCTTACCTCACGGATAAAGCTCAATTTATTTCCTGCTACAGTCCAGCCTTCGCACTACAGTCGCTGCAGTTTTCCCCGGACCAAATATTAACCATTCTCCTTCGTACTTACGTCCCGTTTGAACCCGGGTAAATAACAACGATCCATGCTCGGCTGAATGCTGTTTTTCCGTAAGCGTCATTTTCGGGTTTCTGCACTATTTTCCTGCGCACTGATTCTCTGGTTTGCCAGTAGCTACGGATCAATCAAAGAGCTGCATTTGCGGCAATAGGCGACGCCAACTCTACCTGCAAGTCTTCAAAACCTCGCCTCTGCGTCTTCTCTAACCCCGACAGCGCCTTTCCCTTTTTCCTTTGCGCTCGTAGTCAAAGTGCAGGATTGTTTTTTGCGGGCATTACACACGTCATCTCCAACACACCTGCTTCTTAAATGATGAACTTTATTCATTTGATGGCCACAATGTGTCAGTGTAACAGCTCCTTAAATCTAATGGATTACAGAGGAAATTGCACAACTTTATGAACTTTATGAGAGAGAGGGCGAGCGATGTCCAACAACAGCTATCACATCACAAAACCTTTTCTGGGGCTTAGAAGGGACCAAATATTCTCTCACAAACCATAAATAAACAATAGCCATCCTTTATAAGGGCATGTTATGAGAAGTTTACCTTTTTTAAATTTTTTTCCTGTGCTAACATTGCTTCTTCATCAAAAACACAGCTGGAGTTTTGTCTGTGATATTTAATCTGACATGGATTTGTTTTGAGGTCTTCTGCTTCATAAAGCATCAATACTTGTTTTGAGCATTTCTGCAACATTACTACATCCGCCAACATTCGTGTGATTGTTCTCGTGTGTAATTTATTTTGCAGCCACTAGATCGAGCTCTTCACATGGCATTTGTGCTTTACGACGCATTTTTTATTGGTTCTTGAGCTTGAGATTACAAAGTGAGGTTGGTCAAGAGCATAATTAAAGAGCAAGGCAAAACAAAACAAAAAATCCATGATATTTATCTTTCAAGTTTAACTCAGTCTTGGTTTGGTTAAAGCTCTGACTCCAGTCCTGGTCTAAGTCCAGTCTTGTATGTTTCCAGATCCCGACCACAGTGCGCTCCATCCACCAGGACAAGATCCTGTCCCTGAGGCAGCAGACGCAGTTCCTGTGGGAGGCTTACTTCTCGTCTGTGGAGAAGATCGTGCTGACCACACTGGAGGTGAGAGAGTCATGCATCATGTGACTGTGGCCTGTCTGAGGCGCACACTGGTGCATGCTGGGAGTATGTGTGTGTATGTGGGTGTATGTGTGTCTGTAGGGGTAAGGCAGGCTGCAGTGGTAGTATTGGCCGAAATGACTGTTTTTATTGCATGTAATTTTGATCATTTTTGCAGCATCCGATTTCGGTTTATTTATATATCGTTATGCAAATACAATGTTCAATACTGACTTCACAATCAAAAAAGACAGATTTTTAGCTGGCTAAATGAAGCTTTTTTACCATTTTTCAAAGCCCTTGTCATTAGGCCTGTTACATTAATTATTATATCGAGTTATTGTGCGATGTTTAAAAACATCCACAGTAACATTTTGAGACTCAATAAATGTGCTTGTGCATTCAAAGCAAATCAGCTGCGACAAAACATCACACAGAATCCAACCATTAACACCACGCTATCGGCTTTAGGAGAAAGGAGAGGTAGAAACACTGATGTCAGAAGAGGCCAGTGCAGGTGTTTGTGTGTTACCTCTATACATGTTCGCTCCTCACACTCATGTCCGCTCATCTTCCTTTCTGAGCTGCTCCTCCACTGCTTTGTCGCTCCGGGGTTCAAAAAGTATAACTTTCCAAGCGCCACAGCTTTGAAAACACGGGCCAACAAAGTGTCAACGAGACATTCAGGAAGTTCCCTCACACTCTTCATGCTTTGGCACAGACTGCGAGGCGAGTTCGGTCCGAGAAGTGTTTGAGTTTCTTGCGACGTGCCTTGTACACAAGCAGCAGTCCACTGAGGTCCGTTATTTCCCAAAGTCGCGTAGGTCTTGGACATGCACTTGCAGTGCTGTGAGATCTGTGTACAAGGACGCATTGGTTTGAAGCACTTTCTAAGTCTTGTGAGAGTCGTGCGCGTCCTGCCTTGCATCGAACTAGCACTCATTGTACGGCAGGGGTCACTTTCCGTTTATTTGGGACTCAAGCTTGTATGGATATGTGATCAGCGACATCCAAGACCTAAAACAAAGGCTTACAAATCCGCTCCTCCAAAATCTTCATTCACTGCAGGTTTTACGCACACAGGGACTGGAATAGATGCACGCATTCTCCGAGCTGCCGATGGTTCAGAGCGGCCTGGACCAGGTACTAGTGACTCGTGGAAAATGTACGTGCTAAACTGTATTTTTGAGAAAAAGCACCATCTTTTTCAACAATTGTGCTTTAGATAAATAAGTAGCTGATACAGTTTTTTACCATTCAGTTAATATTATCAATGTTTAGTTTGAAACTAATCAATGATAATATTGTCTATGAAAAATTTTTAGATCGTCTGGCAAAATTATTTATTGTGACAGACCTGCTTGTCCTGATTTGGAGCGTCGTTCTTACTTTGTCTGTTTTATCTGTCTTTATTCTGTTTGTTGTGGCTTCAGCAGTATCAGTTTAAATGTGGTTTATTCTCAGAAAGAGAAACAAACGTGTTTAACTCATCATCATCAAAGCTACATAGACGCAGGCTGCCCGAGGGAACGTCCACTAATGGTCATCTGAGGGAGAAAACACAAACACAATCTATTCATTTTTAATAGAGAACAGCTTTTTCATCCTGTCTTCAAAAACACAACAGCAAATACAGATTTAAGTGTAATACACCAACTATGAACTAGATGCTTAAGTGACACTAGCACCTCTAAAATTAACCATGGATTAAACATGAATAGTTTTATTAAATCTCTCACCAGACTTTGAAGACTTACATGATGTTTTTATTGACAATGCGTTTTAAAGAGCAACTAAACTCCCCGTTGAGCAGAAAACATGGTATTTAAATCAGATTTCCTTCTGCGAGTGAAATGCATTTTGATTAATTAAGTTTGGTCTCTTCCTCCAGTGTGAACAGACTTTATTAACAGTAAAAGTGAGTCGTGTCTGGTCTGTATTATTGAGCTGAGACTTGCTGTTTCCACAGACGCAGGACGATCTCAGAGCAGCGTCACACTGTGGATACAAACTCTGCTCTTCTCTGTTCACTCTGATAGTTCTGCTCACGCTAAAGCTTCAGACAAAACAAGCTTAAATCAAACACAGGTGAAATGTAAAGCAGCGAGTCACAATAAGTCATCATTACAACCTCCCTTTCCGATTTTATTTAAGGTGGTGCACTGTGGTTCTAGAGAAAAGAAAAAAGAAAATATTGCTTTAGCTTTGTTACACGCTCAGGAAAGTGGATTTTACTTAATATGTTGCCTTAAAACAATAAACATTGCATCAAAACATGTCTACTGCTTTTTTTTTATTTTACATTGTAGTCAGGCTCAGAGATCTTAGGTCCATAAATCATTACCAGAGCTTTTTCTATATTCAGTGTGTAATCATGGCCATGACAATGTAGATTTATCTATCTCCCTTTTGAAATCTCTCTGAAGTAAACTTATGTGTTTATACATTGTATGTTGGCTCAAAGTCCTGCTGTGAGGCGAGAGTGGCAGAGCTCTCGCCTCACAGCAAGAAGGTTTGACTCCCGCACGGCTCGAACCTTTCTGTGAGGAGTTTTCATGTTTCTCTGGGCACTGCGGTTACCCACCAACCAAAACATGTCGGGAATATCCTCCAATACTCCTGAACAAGCCTAGGAGATGTGTCCCCGAGGACTGTGGCGCTCACTGCTCCAGAGACATTGAAGAATGGGTCAAATGCAGTGGACAAGCTTCCCTACTGGGACAGTAATGTGTGCTTTAACTAAGCTTCGCTTAAGCTCAACCCAGTTTGGACATTTTTTCATATAAAATCCACTTCCACAAGTTTTTAACCTTATTGTAGCACAATTCTCTCATTTTATAGTTCACAAAGTTGTATTTGGATTTATTTATGTATGATTGTGTAATCCCTGTTTTCATCAACCACCTATTTCCACTTTGCCTGGAAAATCAAATCCAGACGATATATTAAAATATATTATCTGGCCACTGTGTCCATTTTTCACTTGGAACTGAAACTAAAAATTGCAGTTGATCTGAAACACAGGCGGGGAGCGTGGTGACCAGACCGTTTGCTGAACTGTGGCTCTGGATCCCAGGAAAATCCTCACCCTCTTGTCTAAAGTAATGAGCATTTTGAGTAAGACATGCAAGGTTCAAATGTGTCCAGTAACCACTTTCCAACAATAACAACGTGTCTTTTAAATTGTGCTGCTTGTTAGAGTTAAATTGTACACTGAAGATCTGTTTCTATTTCTAACTTGTTTTAGACAAATTTAGCATTTTGTAGTTAAAAAAACCCACAATCATTCTCTTAAATATCCCACCTGTAGCTCATATTCACTTCCTGTTTTTATTGACTCCGTGTCGCCGAGCTGAACTGGACTCGAAATTCTCCACCAATCACTCGACATTTCCCTTCAGGAAGTGGTGCACGCTCGGACCAATCACAAGGTCATTCCTGCTTCACAGATAGAGTCCGGTCCGGCCGCTATAAAAGCCCCCCACCTGCTCCCGAAACGCTGCCTCCTCACAGATTTATCTATCATGCTCTAATTGGTTGATTGTGGCCGTTGCCGTGGTGAGATTGAGTCGTCCATCACGTCCCGGGCCAAAGGGTGCGAAGCGCTGGAGCGAGCCCAATATCCTGCCCCGGCTCAGAGGTAGAAGAGGCGCGGCGTTTTAACATTGTAAGTCTGTGTTTTGATAGAGAGGAGAACGGATTTTCAGTTAATCCCTTCGGCCCAGGCAAATGGTTATCGACTGGCCTCAAGGACTGCGGGACGGAGCGGGACAGAGCGGGACGGAGCGGGGGAGAGAGGTGTCCCGAGCCCCGCCCCTCCTGATGAATTTTGATGGGGTTTTGTCGATATGCTGTTACAGTGAACGAGAGCCTCAGGGTGATTTATTATGAGCCTTTCACTGTTTAAGCTCCACGTCATGAAGCAGCCTCGTGTTTGACTGTCTTTATGGACTTAAGGATGGAAGGAAAATGCAACACCAGTGGACAGATTTACAGAAATAAAATCAAATAAGCAGAGCAATCAGATGACACTATGTTATTATTATACAAATGTGTTTCTTTACTCTGAGCAGACCAGGGCAAACTGCAGTCTGGGGGGGGTCGAGGCCGTGACCGGTTTCAATCAGGTCCCTGGCATTTTTTTGAGAAACAAGATTGTATGATAAAGTTTAGGAGACAACATCCTGGGCTGAGACAATAAACTTGTAGCTTTTTGAGATTAAATTCACAATGATAATAATAATATTGCATTGGATTGGAGAACGCTTTTCAAAACATCTAATGACGCTTCACATTTGAATTTTTCATTCCTTCCACACTCTGTAGTGGTAAGCTATTATTGTAGCCACAGCTGCCCTGGGGAAGACTGACAGAAGCGAGGCTGCCATTTTGCGCCATCGGCCCCTCTGACCCCCACCAACCATTCACACTCACACCCGATCCAGACTATGCAATGTGGGTGAAGTGTCTTGCCTAAAGACTGTTTGTCTCACTGTGGCACTTGAGGTTTCTCCAGCGGTCTCTTATCCAAGTACTTCCAATCCCCAACACGCTTAGCTTCAGAGATCTGACAGGGTCCGGCTTAAAAAGCCATTTTTCAATATTATTCCTTAAAGTTTCATGAGATTGTAATTTGGATCATGGGACAAAAAAAGTTTAATCTATTAAATAGCTTTATCCTTTAACTTTATCCTCAGAAAAATTTAACTTTTTTTCATATTAATGCATTTTTTTCTAGTAAATTATAACTTTCTTTAGATTTAACTTATTCTGAAAATGTCACAAGTTTATTATGGTAGAGCAAACCTTTTACTGTATTGGTTTTCTATATTCTTTCCAAGAAATGTGTTTGCATTAAGCAGAATTTATTAAACAGATGTTGGCAGTCTGGTCTAAAATAGTATTTATATGTTGATTCTAATTCATTTTCTTTTACCGACATGATGCTATTGTCGTAGTTTGATTAAAAGCTTGTTATCTATCAGAATACATGACCATAGAAGATAATCACAAAATGCACATACATGATTATATTTTTTTAATTACTGACAGTGCATTCGATTAGACTCCACAGCGGTGCTCTCATTCCCCTGTGTCTCTACATCAGGACATGTTTTCGGAGGCGTGGGCCGGTTTGATGAGCGACCACACACTGCTGTTACCTCCAAACTCAAACGGCTCCATAAAACACAGCCACAAACCTCTGTCGTTTTTACTGACGCAATTTAGCTTTGCTCAAGGGCACAGCGGCAGTATCTCAGAGACAGGAGAAAGTATATGTGTCTGCATGTTCCTCCTTCATCGACCGCTCTGGTGTTTCCTTGTCTAGATACGATAATGATTTTAACCAGTTTAGAACACACACTCTAAATATTCGATCTATTTCTGATGCCAATGTTTTTAAGTCTCTGCTAAAAATGCACTTTTTTACATTGGCTTTTGAAACAAGTTGAGCGAGATATAGTTTGTGACATTGTTTTAGATTGTTTTATAAGGTAAGGTAAGGTAAGGTATACTTTATTGTCCCCGTAGGGAAATTTGTCCTCTGCATTCGACCCATCCCTCAATGCCTCTGGGGCATCTCCTTAGGAGCAGTGATCGCCACAGTGCAGCGCTCGGGGACCCATCTCCAGGTGTTCTTGCTAGGCTTGGTCAGGACTACCGTAGCTGGAGGATATTACCCTAACATGCATGTTATTGGTTGGTGGGGGAAACCGGAGTGCCCGGAGAAAACCCACCCAGACATGGGAAGAAACATGCAAACTCCACACAGAAAGGCCCGGCCCGCGCGGGAATCGAACCCGCGACCTTCTTGCTGTGAGGCGAGAGCGCTAACCGCTCAGCCACGTGCCGCACTTTTATAATGAAAACCTTGACCTCATGAATACTCCTTTTCTATAAACTTTTTTCTAGTCCTACTTCAGCCTCACTAAAACACGGCAAGCTGTCCTTAAAAATCTCTTTGCAAACATGCATCTTGATACAGACTTCAGCTTGAATATTTCCGGAGCACCTGCTTGTTTGTCCACACTTTCCCACTTCCTCAGGTGCCTCACTGCAGGTCGGCTGTTTGTCATGAGCAGGAGATCTTCATGTGATCCATCAGCCACATGCCTTTGTTTACCTTTTCTACATTAATTTAAGCTTTTCGATTGATGGTGGACACATAGTGAAAGGAGCAAACACAGTGGCTTTTCGAGTGGCACAGGTGAATTATCTGAACTCTAGAACGAAACCTTGTTAAAATGTGCAAATGCAAATATGACTATTGTATTTACCACTGCCCTCATTTCTGATTTTTTTTATTCAGTGTCAAGGCTGATGCAAAACAGGTTTTAAATGTAACCTTCATGTGCGTGGGAGCATGTTCACTATTTACACAAATATTAAATTAGAGCTGTGGGTCCTTGACCTCATGACCACTGAAAGTAACAAGAGCTGCAAAACTGGACTTGAAAACTGAATTGTGAGGCCTTGAGTTTTTAAAGGATGTCAGATGTGCTTTCAAAATAGATCTGTGTAAACTGATTGAAGAAACGTGTGTGTGTTTTCATTCATTTATAGTTTTACCTCTGAAAAATGTGCACTGAACTTTTAACAAGTGAGAGATGTTCATCATGTCTTCTTAGTATGAAAGTGTATGTATATGAAATAGTAGTAGTAGTAGTAGTAGTAGTAGTAGTAGTAGTAGTAGTAGTAGTAGTAGTAGTAGTAGTAGTAGTAGTAGTAGTAGTAGTAGTAGTAAAGAAGAAAGTGTATGTATATGAAAGTGTATATATATGAAATAGTAGTAGTAGTAGTAGTAGTAGTAGTAGTAGTAGTAGTAGTAGTAGTAGTAGTAGTAGTAGTAGTAGTAGTAGTAGTAGTAGTAGTAGTAGTAGTAGAAAGTCTATTTATATGAAAGTGTATGTATGAAAGCATTTTTCTCTATGTCAGGCAAATATCAGTAATAAATGTTTTATTGCCGGACTAGTTTTATCTAACCTGGCCAGTCAGACGTATTCTTTCGCGATATTTGTGAATTCACAAATACCGCGGTCTGAACCAGTGGTTTAACGGGCCAATCAGATTGCAGCAGCAAAGACAACAGCAAGTAGCACTGAAAAAAAATAAAAATGGCAACTCCTGTGAATGTTTCAGACAGCTGTCCATGTGTTTTGTTTTGTTTGTTTTTTATCCCACTCGCACATTGGATTCATCATTACTGCTTACTGTGATTGGTTAAGCACAATTAAGTTCTGCTGCACACAAACCAGCTTGAAGTATTTCATTAAATGTCCCTCCTTTTTCCAAACGCTTCCAGTGGGGGAAGTTCCAGATAGATAATGTGGTAAAACTCATATCAGAGTTCAACACAGATCCATCTGGTGTGTGCCTGGTTAAGTTTCTACTGTCACTTGTGTCTCTGTCGGAGGCGTTGCGTGTCGCCTGATGACGTGTCTTATGAGCTGTTGTCCAGGCGTGGTCAGGACTCAGCAGGTCCACTAGGCTGACCAGGCCTGTTCCATGTACAGGAGAGCGGGAAAGCTCCTTTGTCTCGATTCAAAGTGTGTGATTTCTATTGCTTCTTTGATCCATCGTTTGTATTTGTTTATTTATTTATTTATTTATTTGATAGGGACAGTGCATATTAATGAACATCTGTAACAGTTACAGTGTAAATATGCCAGATTATAGCAAAGATGCTAATTTCCATCTGTAGTCCTAGGGTTGGTTTGTTTGTTTTTTGATTAATAACCCACGTTCATTATTATTTCTTATACAAACATTTGATGATGCCGACTTCACTTTGTTCTGCTCTGGTTAAACGTCCCGCCGTTTCTATTTCTTATTCAGGAAACCAGCAAATACAAATAATAGAATCAAAGCAGCAATAAAAATCATAAAGTGAGGCCCACACATTTAGACTCGAGGCCAAGGAGCTTTTCAAATCAGAAGTTTTTTAAAACACCAGCGTAAATGTCTTGACTGAGGTTTGTGTCTCAATAAGAGTTTTTTGTAGTTTCTTTACTTTACCTAAGTATAAAAAAGGTGACTTTTTACTTTTACGTCTTAAATTTTTAAAGAAACATCTGAATAAAAGTTAGATTAATTATAATCAGTTCATCATAAAGCTTTTCTCAAACACACGACAGACTAACTTTGTGATTGTACTGAAGCAGAACTTTCACAAGTTGTTTTCAGACTAGTACAGGGCTTAAAGTTCTCAGTCACTGTGACAGATTTCAGTCAATTAAAAAATATATAGGAACATCTCAGTTAGTGATGTTTTCTTAAACATTTATCTGATAAGTGGCTACTGTAGCTAACATGGCCCGTCAGCCATTCTATCGGTTTATTCACAATAAAAAGTGGATTCTTTGTCCAAATCCGACGAGGTAATAATAGTAACATATCATATACCATGGCCAAGAACTGCACCTGTAAAAAAGCAGATAAAATTCCTCTAAAATCCAACAAAATGCAGGAAATTACTTCTATTTTCAGCAAAAGTTTCCGGGAGACGACCCCCTGACCCCCCTTTTATGCAAGAGTTTAGCCTATATACATTTCTCATCTCAACTCAAAATTTCTCATCACAAGTTTCTCATTATTACATCGATCTCAATTATCATAAGCTGTAAATGTATTATCACAAAGATCAGACCTAGTGTTTTGTTAAATACATAGATGTCACTGTATTATTACGATTAAAATGCAATTAAAATCTTGACTGCAAAACATTTTCAGTCAAATCATTTTATTGTGCTTTAACCCCTGGACTAGTAACTGTACCTTTACTTAAACAGTGAAGCCTGTGTTTTCTAGTAATAGAGGAGACCACGGCGGCCCCCGAAAGGTCTAATATTCTTTACCATAGTCTAAAAACTGTTTTAATTAACTCTTTAGGCGCCAGAGGTTTTATTGGAAATACAATACAATACATTTAGACACTTTAAATGTTGCCCTGGAGAATCCAAATATCTGATATCTGATCCTGATATCTCCGTTTTAAAGAGTTGATTGAATGTGCAGTCTGCAAAATAATGAAACTTACCACAAACAGAGTCTGGAGACAGAGAACCTACATTAAAAATATATATATATACATTTCTAGATTTGCTGGTATTTTTTTCTGCTTAAGATGGTTTTACTTGATTCATCTAAATTACTTGTGTTATTTTAATACATTTGTTCTGATTTCAAGCCAAAATATTTGCCCAGTGTTGCAAAGCATTTTTTACATTTTACGTTAGCAAATTTGATTCAAGCTAAAATCTCTTGTAAACTCTCAGAAATTTAAGGAGGTTATTTTAATCTGCCAAAAATGACTAAAACTAAGATGGACATTTTGATTTGTATAGTGCAGAATTGCTACTTTGGCGCTTAAAGGGTTAACTATTAATGCCCAATTTGTTATAATACATGCATGCCTTTTACTGGTCTGAAGTTCCCAAGGTTAATAATGGTTAGAAAAAGCTTGCAAATGTTTATTATTTGTGCCAGATTGTCTCCAAAACCAATGAGAAACACTTCACTACTTCAGTACTTTTACCTCCTAACAAACACAAAGTAGTTGCTGTATTTACAAATCAAGAGACCGTACTGTTTTATCTTCACACTTTATGTTTTTCTCTGTAATAACGACCCGTGTTGTTGTGTTTCAGCTGATCCAGGACCGAGTGCTGGAGCATGGGTCCAGGAGCTCTCTCATGTGGAACAGTCATCCTGGAGGCCTCTTCTCGCTGCCGCAGTACTCCTCATATCTGGGGGACTTTCCCTTTTACTACGCCACATTAGGTCAGTAACTCATAACTCGCTCTGCCGGAGACGGTTTACTCTGGGCTCGTGCCAAATGGAGAAGGAAAACATTTGAGTTAAGTCTGTGTGTGAATGCCTTTGTAATGCTTCATCTGTGAATCAGAAAACATGTTCTCACACCGGCACTGTCTGAGTAATCCTGGTTAACGTGGCTCTGTGCTTCTTTGCTTTGTTGGAACGTTCTCAAATTAATGTTAAGTATAAAGTATAGAAATGTATAAAGTATTTGTTCTGTTGTTGCATCGAGCGTACAGAGCTTGGTCAGCGTTTAATTACTGTATATTCATTGGACTCAAAGCTTTATATAAGGCTGCAGCTGCATTTTTAATTTGTTTTTAGCTGTTGTTCTTCTTTTGAGTTTCAATAGGCGTGATTGACAGATGAATTAGCCAATCAGGGAGGAGAAAATATGGATAAAATAACAAGAGAGACTAAAAAACATCACAGATTTCTGCAGAATCAAAGAGTAAAGTAAAAAATGTGAGGTGAGTGAAGATTTTGGAGAAATGTGACCAGACTCTTGACAAAGTATTGCCGAAGCGTGGGGCAATAAAATGTTCTTTTTCACCTCTGACTTGCATGATTATGACATTGCTAAAACTTAAAATGCTGTATAAAGCTCTAATGCAGATTTTATTCTAATGTGATTAATCTTGCAGTCCTGTCGAGTTCCACAGCTTTGACAGACAGATGTGTTTTACCTCCTTTACATCCAATATGTCTTAGATCTCTTCATCCACTGCTCCTCTCTCTCGCTCTCTCTCTCTATCTCTCTCTCTTTTTCTCACCCGTGCCTCTCTCCTCTCTCTCTTTCCATCCTTCACCCATTTCTCGCACCTCTTTCTTCTCTCTCTCTTTCTCTTCTCTCTCTTCTCTCGTCTCTCTCTCTCTCCCTTTCTTTCTTTCCCCCTCTCTCTCCTCTCTCCTTCTCCCCTTCCTCTCCCTCCCTCTCCCTCCCCTCTCTCTCGCCCCTCTCTCTTTCTCTCTCTCTTCTTTCTCTGTTTCCCTCCCTCTCTCTCCATATTACACCGCTCTCTCCTCTGTCTCCTCCTGTCTCACTCCCCTCTCTCTCTCTCTTTCTCTCTCTGCACCCACACTTTCTCCCTCTCTCTCCCTCCCTCTCACCTCTCTCTCACCCCTCTCCTTCCCTCTCCTCTCTCTCTCTATCCTCCCTCCCTCCTCTCTCTCTCATCCCCCCCCCCTCCCCTTTCTTGTCCCGCTGAAGGATGGGTCGTGGCTCTGACGGATGGAGCAGGAGCGCTGGAGTGATGTGCGTTGGGATGAGCAGCGACAGGCTTCATGTGCGACAGGAGAGTGTGAAAGAGCCTGTCAGATCTGAGACACGGGGACAAGATGGCCGACACAACAGGCTTTTAGTCCTGGCACAAGAATATTAATATCTTATTGTTGTTGTTTAATAATAGGGCAAGTGTAACATTTAATTTTATCTGCAACAAAATGGTCTGGCCATCTTGTCCATCTTTTGAATTTCAGGGAGCTTGATTGACAGATTAATTAGCCAATCAGAGAAATGCATCGTCTCTTGTATGAAAATCAACTTGCTTGCTTATGACAAAAAAAATACATGGAAAAATATCACGTGGGACTGAAAACATTGCATATTTCTACAGAATCAATGAGCGAAGCAAAAAAAAAAAGATTTAATGTAAGTTAGATTTTGTTCTAAATGACAGTCGACCAATCAGCTCCTTTGTTTCATCTGCTTCACATAAACTAATCTGATTGCTTGGAGCTGTTTCCTCAGTCGGAGCACAGACCAGCACAGTGTGGTTCACTGTCTTCATTAGACACAAAACAAAAGTGTCGTCCGGTCTTCAAATTTCCTTATTAGTGAAGCTCCTAAACAGACTGTCAGATACCCAGCCGTTTGAAGAAGAAGACGAAGACTCAAACTCACTCCAAAATGCACAAGACAGAGCTTCGAAAAACACGTCTTTTTTCACTGTTGAGATCTGCTTTCTTTTTCAGTAATAATGCAACAAGCACTGTTTTTCTTGAATAATTTGTACAGGTGAAATAATGTTTTCCACCTGGTAATATACGTAGCTACTTCCTTCATTTTATATCCCATTGACTCGAAACATTGTCTTTAGGTGTAAAGTTTCTCTCTCTAAACTATTCCATGTCATCACAGTTGTAGTTTACCAGATAATGTTAAAGAGGGTCCAGTTTGTATTTGGCCAAAAAGCAAATGACTAATCAATCAATCAAAAGAATAGACCCTTTTCATGCCACGGTGACGTCATAGCTCTAGCAGGAACTCATATCCAATGCATTAAAAATTAGCGGTTTTATCGTGCTGTAAATGCCGTTTTGTTGTGAACTGTGACTAAGACCTTTGTGTCTAGTGTTAGCCTGACCTTACCCAGACGTGCAGCTGCAGTTTCATGTACAAATTGTTCTGTTTATTTAGATTTCTAGCTAAAACTGTACTGTTGTCAATCATTAAATGGACACAAGACCCTTATTTGCTGCTTTGACAAAAGCTAACGAGTTTTCAGAGCTACAAGCAACCAGTTTTGTTGGACTAAGTTAAACATAAAATAATTACTAGTAATGTTGGGGGTGGTGTGCACATTAGCATATAGCATTAGTTTCAAGACATGAACTTTTAAAATACAGCATTTTAGCCACTACTGGATCTAACAAAGTAAAACCGACCTGAAACAAATGTAAAAATCACCTCTTCAGCCTCGTGAAAGAGAAATCTTTATCCTGTGACGAATCATACAAAATGCTTTCATCTGTCAGAAGTATTTCACCAAAGTCTGTCAGGTCATGATATATATCCTGACAGTTTCGACCAGTACCTGACATTTTGTTCTGCTTTTGTGTTTAAAAATCCCTCCAAAAACGTGCTAGTTTACACTGGTTTAAATAGAGGCAACTTCTTTTTCTGCCTCCGGCTAAGCTCCGCCCACCAGAATTCAACGCAATGTTTACTAACATGCAAAGGGTCTATAATCGACCAACTATTCAACGACCAAATTATTATTTTTGTATTTTATTTTCTTTGCAGCCTTTAAATCCAGCATGATTCAGGTTTACCTTGGTGATAACGTGTCCTGCTGTTGTTGTGTGTTGCAGGCATTCGTCCGTACTCAAAGTTCACCGCTGTGATCCATGCAGTGTCTCCTCTGGTGTCTCAGTCTCAGCCCATCCTCAAACTGCTGCTGTCGGTGGCCAAGTCCCAGTACTGCGCTCAGGTAAGACGCACAGTTGTTATTGCAGCGTTCTGTCGTTTTGGTGTTTAGTCGTGACCTCGGTAAAGGTGTTTGGATGTTCGACATTTTCTACATTTTCACTCACAAGATGCAGCGAGGGTTAGCGTGCGGTATCTGTAGAAGTCCCAGATGTAATTAAGGGACTGTGTGACGGAGCAGGTACCGCCAATGCTGCAGCACCGTCCCAGTCTTAAGCCCCACACCCACACACGCCCTAGCACTGTCCCAATCTTAAGCCCCACACCCACACACGCCCTAGCACTGTCCCAATCTTAAGCCCCACACCCACACACGCCCTAGCCACTTACCTGTTTCTTCAATTATCCCGTTCTCAGTTCATCCTAGTCGATTTTGTCTGGTTTATTATCCAAAATCTATCACAGTTTTGTTGGGTGCACACTATACCTCTGTTAAACCATTTGTATCCATAATTTCCGCCGGCATCAAACGTTTTACTAGTACAGTCAAACCGAGTGCTCCGCTTACTTCCTGTTTTTAAGCGTCAAGCGAGCCTTTCTGTGTCCCCCACCAACCAATAACATGCATGTTAGGGTAATGTCCTCCAGCTACAGTAGTCCTGACCAAGCCTAGCAAGAACACCTGGAGATGGGTCCCCGAGCGCTGCACTGTTCCTGAGGAGATGCCCCAGAGGCAATGAAGGATGGGTCAAATGCAGAGGATAAATTTCCCTATACCTTAACCTTAACCCTAGCATCTGACGTCATAGTGATGTCACCGCAAAATACTTGTTTTGAGCATAAAATAATATTAATTATTCTGAGTATGCTACAGGCGCAAAGACACAACTATTTTGTCAAGTTTTTTTTTATTTTATATATATAGTTTTTTTTTATTGATATATATTTATATATATTTATATATATATATAACTGAGGAAAGCCGTGGTGGTGGATGTGGCAATACCAAGTGATGAAAGCTTTGTTGGTCTAAAATAGCTCACTCCAAATTTAGGGAAATGCATCTGTTTTATTCAAAAGTTTCTGGGGCAGGATCTTACATTATCTCTTTATTGTGAGAAACATTATTTAGTCTACTTTTTTTTTTTTGGTCTGTCGCTTTGTTATAAATTAGAATGAAAAAAGTCAATTTAAAAGGAACCCCGAATATTTACATAAATAGATCGAAAATACTTCGCGTAGGTATACTTACTAAAAAGTAGAACTTAAAGTAAACAAATATTCGCCGTTTGACGTAAAATTGTTATGTTTACAACAACTTCCTGATATTACGGGCGCCGCCATCTTGAGGTGATGACGCAGAATCGTGTGGCGCACTGGCGCAGTGAGCGTCAGTCGTGAGACGCACACAACAGCTGCAACAGTTGCCGTTGATCTGGTTAACAGGAGCGTCAGTAGTTTTTCGTCGACAACACATTGTAAAATGGTACATTGTGTGGCTTTTGGTTGTGATTTCGTCTCGGGAGGAAACAAGGAGAATGCGGTAAGCTTTCATAACTTTCCTCGTAGTTACACGATTCGACGTCATACTACCCATAATGCACTGTGTTGTAAACAATGATGGCGTCTTCCGTGAAAATATATTTCTTAAAAGTTTAATAAAACGGTAGATTTTTCAGATTATTTTCGTGTGTATTTATATCTTGATGATATAAGGAAAACTCGAAAACAAACATTAAAAAATTCTCGGGGTTCCTTTTAAACACTGCTTTGGCTTGACTGATTAAGGTTCGTAGAAAAGACTGGAGGACCCCCAAAGCTTTGCTTAGGGCCCCCAAAAGGTTAGATCCGGCTCTGCTCTAATGAAATGAAGATGTCCCAAAGTAAATATCATATTGTGCAATGTGAGGTGTAGTATCTTAATGTCACAAAACTATCACAAAACTCTCTATAAGTTTTGGATGGTTACATTCGTCTGTGGTTCTGGTGGATGTGGACTTTTTGCCGTTGCCATGGCAGCGGGCTCACAGCTGAGATCGATGCTGCTCTTTTTGCTGGAGCAGGAAATGAAACGCTCTCCCGGTGCCTCTGTGTGCAGTCTGTGTGAGGCCCAGGGCGAAGAGAGAGTCTGTTACACTCTTCAGCCAAAATGGTGAAAATAGTCGGTGGAAAAGATAAGATCCATCATTTATACCCCTTAGTTTGTAGCTTGTGCGCATTAAAAAGACGGGAAGTTGTGGGGTTGATTTCTTGGTCTTTGCACCAGAATAAACACTTCAACAGGCTTCGGGATTGGCTGAATAATGAACAAAAACAGCTGATGAACTAATATATCTGCAGATTTAACGAAAAAATTACCAAAGTCAGTGCTTTAACCCTTTCCTACCTAAGCCTTTTTTGAATACTGATTTTCGAAAAATGTATATCCATTTATAAATTGGCCTATTTCAGAAACCCCAAGGTGTATTTGAATGATTTTTGTACCACTGTAAAGTGCTCAGTCAGCAGAATAATTTGATATGTCATTTATCCATATATGTGTTACTGATAAAAAGAAAATTAGGAAAAAAATAAATAAATTTGTCTCGCCTAAAAAAAAACATGTTTTATGATGAATAACTCTTTGGAATGTTGATAACATTGCCTTTTTACTTCATACAATAGAAATACAATGATCTCTGCAAAGTTTGAAAGTGATTAGATGAAGCAGATCAAAAACAGAGAGATTTTAGTACAGAAAATTTAGGCTTGTTCCATTTTGGCACCATTTGGCCCACATAGTGCCATTTGCATTTCTGTTATGTAAACGTTTTATAATTCATTTTATATCATTAATGGTGTTTAGTAGACCTAAAGAAAACATTTTTTGACATTTTGGATTAAAATTGTATTTTTATTTTTTTTACTGAGCAGGATGGACAGATACAGAATGACACAATACAGATCATTTTCTCTAAATGAAAATGAAAGTACCGACACTTCTTTTTACCCACTTTCAGCACTGACCAGAGTGAAATACAGTGAACTCACCCATATTTCTGTTTCGGTATTTTAGAAGCTCCACAAAACATGCAGCTGTTTGTCCTGACAGTGTTTTCAGACTTTACTGTAGTTCAGACACGGTGGCGCAGTGGTTAGTGCTCTGGCTTGTTCTCCCCGTGTCTGCGTAGGTTTCCTTCTGATACTCCGGTTTCCCCTACCTCTAAAAACATGCCCATTAACGCCTCCCGTCTCCCCCAGGGCTCCCCCGCAAGAGAAATTCTGAATCACAGTGGGACTTGGTTAAATAAAGGTCATTACTCTAAATAGTGATCTTTTTATTATCTCTTTACTTTGAGCAGACTTGCATAGTCACAAAAAGAACACTTTTGGCTCTGTGCACGGAACTTCTGTTGGCTTGTTCATGCTCAAAATAGTGAACTTTTAGGTGAAGTGTTCCACTGATTTGTAAAGTCTTTGACATGTTTTCTGTGACATTCACACGACTCACAGTTCACTGTCTGATCGTCTGAATATTTATTCATTTTAAACTGTCAGTGAAAGTCTAATTGAATGGCTCTGTGCACAGAAGTCAGTTTATATTCAAAAATGCTATCTTCATGTTGGCATGTTCACTTGCTGTTTAGTTCATTTCTAGGGGGTTTCACTGTCTCAGTCTAAAATGAAAAAATACTTTAAGTTCAGGCAGTGAACAGTGAGTTGGTGGTTTTCTCTGAAAACATGTTAAATACTTTACAAATTAGAAGAATATTTTACTAAAGTGTGTTTATAAAAAGATGTGTTTGTTTGTCAATGCTAATGCTAAAGTCTGATCATTTGAAAATAAACCGTTTCTATGCACTGGGTCAGTTGAACAGAAAATACTCGTAAGTACAGAAGCTAGCTATTTTGAAAATGAACAAGCCAACTGATGTTCTCTGCACAAGCCAGTTGGTGATGAAGGACCTCCTGCTGTTTGTTTCTATAGAACTGCTTCTTTAGTTATATTTTTTCACATGTGGCATAAAACAGACTTATTCTATTGATTTTTTCCCAAAACTTGACTTCAACCTTCTATTTCTACTGAATCAGTTGTTTTGTTACACCTTGTCGCGGTGTGATTGAGAAACATGAGAGAACAGAAGTGCTGTTGGAGTTTTTCTGCTTTTCTGCCACTGTTTATCTGATTTTCTTTTTATGCTAGTCACATACAAACTCAGTATTTTGCAGTTTTGTAATTGTTTATATTTTTATCAGAACGTAGCAGCTTTTTTCTATTTTAATTGTGCTTTGACTCGCGCAGGAGTAAATTAACCCCTCTTACTGACTCTCAATCATTTTCACCACTCACTGCTGACATTTAGCATGCTGAAAAGTCCTCTGCATAACTTCTTTTCTAATGATCTGATTGCTGTCCTATATTAGAATAACTGAAGAAAAGACATAAGATAATCTAGTTAAACATCGACATGAAGCTCTGACCCAGCCGTCTGTGAAACTGTCCTTTTGTGTCGTCGCGTCTTGTTCCTCGATGTTGTGTCTAAATCGGCTGCGTTTCCTCTCCTCCCTCGCCTCAGAAGTGCAGAAGAGGCTCTGGTATAAATAAATAAGTGAATGAGCGAAAGAGCAGAAGCTAAATTGGACACTAGAAAGCTTTTGAGTGTGCGGAGAGAGAGACAGACTTCCTGCTGCGAGCGCGTACACTTAGGCTCTTGCGCACGCTTCTCTTTCTCTTTCTCTGCGCGCGGATGGAGTTTGTGGGATTTCCTCGAGTGATACGACAACAGTGGAGTTAGTCGCACGGACATAATGGAGCAGGAGAAAGGTCTGTGGACTGAGAGAAAACAAACAAGCCCCACAAGAGGAATGGTACCATAGATTGTGTTTTGTCCGATTCTTTATATTCTAAACAAGGGGCAAAGTGGTGATTGTTTCTGATTGAGCTACATGTGTGTTTGAAATGTTATCGCCACAGCATTTACATCTAGTAGTGTTTATTTACAAATATTATTACACTCTAATGCAGTGTTCAGACCGGACAGTATTTAAGCGTAGTGTCCAGTGTCACGTCAAACAGCAGGTTTAAACACGACACTGAGCATTTTTAATAGACCCAGGTGAGCTCGTTGTCAGTCCAGATCGTGTCCCGTGTTGTGTGTTTTGCCGTGTTGCTGATTTTCAGGGCAACAATCGACCAAGCCTTTGAAAAAAGCCCCAAACAAGTGACCTTTCGTTAAAATGGTAAATGGTCTCTATTTATATTGCGCTTTTCCACCTTACAAGGGAGTCAAAGTGCTTTACAGTCAGGGATCCACTCACCCAGTGTACGCAGACACTGAGGCAGTGTGGGTTAAGTGTTTAGCCCAAGGACACAATGACAATGTACTCCTGTCGTCCCACTGTGGCACCTGGTGTTCTAACAGTCTCCCATCCAAGTACTAACCAGACCCTTTCTTGCTTAGCTTCTGAGATCTGATGGGATCAGGCTTTGACAAGCAGACATGGCCAGGTAAGGTAAAAGTTATTTAGACTTCAGTAAACCGTCCTTTCCCCTTGATGTGAAAGGAGAACATGTCACGTGTCACAGGAGTGGAGTCTCTGATTGGCTGACGGCGACTTCCAACACGTCTGAAGATGGATCTTCAAACACCTAAACGCGCATCAACATACGCCCCAGACGCCAATTTGCACCGCAAATTAGCTTAAACGCTTGAGGCGCGGGTTTACATTGACTTAACGTTGAAAATGGACGCAAGAACGCAAAGACGCTGTTCGGTTTGAACGCACCCTAATAGTGTTTGGGTGTTGGAGTAAGCATTTTAATATGACCAGATCATTAACATTTAAGAAAGACTGAAAAATGAAAACTGCAGTCATGTGCATTGCAGAATGTGGTGGCAGAGATCTGAAGTTAACTTATTTTGGAAAAACAAACAAACAAAAAGGAAAGCGGTTTTGAATTCTAAATGACAATTTTATTATATTTTCCCAAGATTGTATTATCCTTAGGCCTGTTTGGATAAGGTCTTGGTTGTCCCGTACGAATGCCTGTAAAAACTGTGACATTGTGGTGTATTTTAAAGTTTACTTACCTCCCTTGGTAAATATTATCTTGTGCAAATAGGAATGTAGAAAAAACTGCCTTATTAAAGAGCCTAACACAGTACTTTTACGTTATATTTGTATCAGTATTAGGTCGATCATTTCAAAGCAAAATTCCCTGGTCTTCTCTCTCCTCGCGTCTCCTCTGGTCTGTGTCTCTGGTCTGTGTCTCTGGTCTTTGTCTCTGGTCTGTGTCTCTGATCTGTGTCTCTGGTCTGTGTCTCTGGTCTGTGTCTCTGGTCTGTGTCTCTGGTCTGTGTCTCTGGTCTGTGTCTCTGGTCTGTGTCTCCTCTGGTCTGTGTCTCTGGTCTGTGTCTCTGGTCTGTGTCTCCTCTGGTCTGTGTCTCTGGTCTGTGTCTCTGGTCTTGTGTCTCTGGTCTGTGTCTCTGGTCTGTGTCTCTCGTCTTGTGTCTCTGGTCTGTGTCTCTGGTCTGTGTCTCTGGTCTGTGTCTCTCGTGGTCTCTGTGTCGGACATGTCCCGTCACATTCTCTCTCTCTGTGTGGAAACTGCAGCCCGTGGTCTCGCTGATGTCAAAATAATGTGAAACTTTATTGATCCCCGACGGCACATTCTTGTGTCTGTGCTGGAGAAACCCGGACTGATTCAGCGAGAGCAGCTGCAGGGCCGACGAGACGAGAGCCGACATGACACAGATGAACCGATATCTCTTTACTAATGACGATGTTGACGGGTCTAATTTGTGGATTATTTTCAGTTTGATTCTGTTGACAGTTCAGTTTTACCTTTGAGTCGTCTGAACACATTTAGAAGCTTCTGTAAACGATGGTTTTGTACAGCTCCAGGCCAAAAGTGAGTTCAAAACAGTGTTATCTTATACAAGTAAATGATTTCTGCTCCCGGAGCGCTGAATTTAAGCATTTTAGATAAAGAAGGGAAAGTACAAAAGTTTATTGTTATTGCAGTTATCTGGGTCAATCAAAAAGACTTTCACAGGTTTTGTTGCTTTAACTTAGACAAACTTTATTGATCCGTGAGGAGAATTACTTGATCACATTGGATCAATTATTCACAAAAACATTTAAACTGAAAACATCAATGGTTAGCTATTGTAAAATGTGAATATAATGTGCAAAAATCAGTGCGCAAGATCATTACATTTGATTTAAATACACATATATTGCTCTATTAATTTATCTAAATCAAATGCAGATGTTTCTATTAAACTTTTTCATAAAAGCTTTACCTGCTTGTTTCCAGTGGAGGAAATATCTAAATGTCCATATGACACTGAGGCTCAGAGGTTAGTGCTCTGGTCTCATTGCAAGATCATGGGATCGACTTTGGCTGATCCTTTCTAGAGTTTGCATGTTCTCTCCATGTTTGTGTAGGTTTCCTCCAAGTGCTTTGGTTTCTCCTAACACAACACAGTCTCACTAGATGGTGTACTTTTACCACGACACAAAGACAGCGTATTTTGACCACGAGTTTTCAGCTATTTTACTTATGTTACACCGAGCATTTAGCACGATATGAAAAAGCCTAAAAATGACACGAGATTTCACAGCGTCAAAATAGGACGAGTTTTGGTTGCAGCCACGTGGGGACGTTTTCTTCAAGTGAAACGGGTAAGTTCAGGCATAAAGTTACTAAAATGGGTAAGATTAGGTCTGGGGCTTGGGGCAGGTTAAGATTAGAATCAGGATTTTATTAATATTCATAAATAAGAACACGTCTTAACAACCACCATTAAAATGAATGGGGGCTGTGACGCGTACTATAATTATGCAAAACAGCTGTGAACTCGTGCTAATCATACCTCATTTACATATTGTGTAATGTCATGGTAAATGTACGCTTTGTGATCGGGCTCCCTAACACTAAAAAAACAGTCACTCATATTTAGAATGGGCATCAATCTAACAAATGAGATTAAAATTACAGACGTAGACTAGGTCTGTCACGATAATTACTATATCGAGTTATCGTCCGATATATAAAAACGTACACGATAGCATTTTGAGACTCGATAAATGAGTATGCGCATACACGGCGCAAAAGCAATTCAGCTGCGGCAAAACATCACGCAGAATCCAAGCAACTAGTCACCATAAACACCACGCTTTCAGCTAGAAACACGGCAGTGTGCACGGAGGTCAGGGGAGGAAGGCAGCGCGGTTCAAATTCAATAGAGGAACGAACTGAAATGAGGCTCTTACACGCACGTCTTGCCCACGACAGACAGAAGAGGCCAGTGCAGGTGTGTGTGTGTTACGTCTGTGCGTGCCAGCTCCTTGCATTCATATCCACTCATCTTCCTCCTGAGCTGCTCCTCCGCCGCTGTTTTGTCGCTCCCTGGGTCCAAAAGTTAAACTTTCCAAGCGCCACAGCGCTTAGAAGAGAAATCACGAGCCATCAAAGTATCAGCGGCTCATTCACGTATTCCCTCGGTTCTTCTCACTTCGTGCGCGCTGATGGTCCTCGTGCCCTGGCACTGCGGTGTGAACGATTCGTTTTCCTCCATACAACCTTTAAATCATTTCCGCGGTGTGCGTTTTCCATGGCTTACGCCGCTATTATTTACACACGTTATCTTTCATTGTACATTTATATAAGACGGATTTGTACAAATTAAGGATCAATATGAAACTAGAGTGTCACAGAATATCACTGGGATTTCGAAACGCGTTCTTGAAACGCTTCTAAATAGCTGTGCTGTGATGCTGCATTGACTGTCGCACGCAGCTTCCCGATGGAGAGAGAGAGAGAGAGAGAGAGAGAGAGACAGAGAGAGCTAGCATGTGGAAGCGCAAATGTTTCTGAATGAGCCAAAAAGCCACATTCAAACCAACCAAGAGCCGCATGCCTCTCATGAGCCTTGTTGTTGATCACCCCGGGCTTAGCTTAGTGTTCTCTTCAAACTGTATCTATGGTCTTTGATTTTACTTGGCGTTAGTGGCGTGAATGATCAGATGCACTCTTAGCATTTGCCTATACAGTACTGCCTTTATAACAAGCCGGCTCTGTATGTTTTATATTCTATGTTTAAGTCAAATATATATGGCTGCAGTCTGTTAATCTGTTGTGTCAGTCCAGCTTTGATATAAATAATAATCAATTATGCAGGCGTAATGTCAAGAGCATTTGCCTTCAAAGCCTTTTCATGGCATTTTCGTGCTTAACCCTGTTCTTAAGTGTGTCAGAGGGTCTCATATCAAACATTAATGTCGTCTGCAGTCTGAGCGCGCAAAGGTTAAGCCACGGCACATCCAAGAGTCATTTAACACGATTATTCTGCCTCAAAAACACGGCTAAATCATGTAAATATCTTGTAACGTCGACACGCTACAAGGAGGACGCTGTGCAGGGGATTATGGGTGAAAAATGAGGTTGTTTTTGGAGTATTTTGTCTGCGCTGTGGGCTGCTGGGGTCTTTGTAGTTCAGTCAGAGCGTTATTAAGTGACATTTGCAGCCGCGGGCCACAGAAATGTCACACTGTCAGAACGGAGCAGAAAAAACAACGCCTAAAACTGGGGAAACGATAGAATCTAATTGAACACAGTTTGGAGAAAATTGTAATGTAATGTTTGGTTTGTCTGTGTTTTTGGAGAGAAAGAAGGAGCTGCCATTTTGTGAGAAAAACAGAACATTTGTTATCAGATGGTTTATGTATGGGACTGTATGGTTACTTTTTTCTATAAAATGTTATGGGTTTAAATTGCTCCTATAAACCTCAAACTGAAAGCAAAAGTACCTGTATTCTAATTCAAAATGCAGTTATTGACCTAAATTGGGAAATTACAATAATTCATGTATTTTCTTACACTTCTTTCCATTAGGGTGAGAAGAGCTTATCCTGTGACTTTGGGCCTTAGGCAGGGGAACACCCTGGATATAGTGGACAGTTTGTGGCAGAGTTAGAGACAGAACAGTTCCCCAGCTGATCTAAACACACATGTTTTTGGAGGTGGGAGGAGCGTGGAAAGAACCCACAGTAACACAGGCAGAACATGCAAACTCCGCCCAGAGAGATCATGAGATCTTTATACATGAATTGATAATGTGTTTTTAAATGTGTCTTTCTAAATAAGATGTCATACACAGGCTTACCAGCTTTCCTCTATAATACCTTTACTTTAATATGCATAACTGATGTTGTGTTTTTGCTGCTGCTGTTAATAGTTTAGCAGTACTTGAGAGCGTTCTTGGTCAGACAGGCCTTGAGACCGCTTTTTTAGGTCAAGTCTTGTCTCAGGGTCAAGCATATTTGGGCTAGCCCTTGTTTTGGGCACCGAGACCACATTTCGTTACTACCAGGCTCTACTAAACTTCCACCTGGAGCACAACGACCAGGCACAGGCACAGTTTGCAATAAGCACTGCACGACAGAGGGATTTTTTTTGTTCTGTTTACCAACACGGGCGATGCGCGCACACCAGACCTGCAGAAAGAACCGCCGCTCAAAGACACAAATAGTGGAAACAAGTCGAAAAAGCACCGCTGTCAGAGTTTACTTTGTGAAAACAAAAGTTCTGCTGCTAAATCAACATTAGTGAATGAAATTCGACCCTACGACCCATAAAAGTTACATTCAGGTGAGTGAAAAAGGAGACAGATGTCTGTGAGACCTGTTCAGACCTGATCCAAACAGCTGCTCTGGTCTCGTTTCGTTATTTTATTCAAAGAAGTTTCCCCATGTAACCAGACGAATAGCAGCTCTTTCTGCATGGAGCATGTGCAGTAGAGGGGAAAGTGACATCGACCGAAAATCACTCTAAGATCATGCAGACACTAAAAATGATATAAAGTGGTCCTGATTTAGTCTTGATGGATTGCAGTCTTGAGCTTGTCTTGGTCTTGACCCTCAATGGTCTTGGTCTTGTCTCTTATTTTCTCTGTATTTATCAAAACCCCTCAGTTTTTAGCAAATGCACAAATAAAGACATTTGCTCTACTAAATGAAGACGGAACTAAACGTGTGGTTTGTTGTCCACGTTGATCTGCTCTCAGGTGTTACACGTGTGTTAACTCAGCACCTGATGCAGACTCTTGAGGAGCTGATAAGACACTTTACCTCTCTCCTTTCTACATTTTCAACAGCACTTATGTGTTTGCTACTTCACGGGAACATTCAAAGTGAGGAAAAGGATAGATATTCTGTTTCAGAAAGGGTCACAGTCTTCTTTTTGTGAAGCTCTACCACTCTGCTACTGTGCACCACAACGAGAATTATACTATGATTGTACAAAACATAAGAATTATTTTTAGTCATGTGGGATTGAAATGAGTAAATACATTTCTTTCCTTTTTAGCTGTGATATAAGTTTTTGAATATACCTTTAGGACCATAACTTTCTTCAGCTCCTATAAGTGACTCTGTTGTTTTGTGTGCTTTCAGATCATCGTGTTGTGGAACTGTGACAAGCCTCTGCCGGCCAAACACCGCTGGCCCGCCACGTCTGTCCCCGTCATCGTCATCGAGGGAGAAAACAAGGTAAAGACCATTTCACTGCAACACTTCAAAGCCCCAAACTGTACAACGCCAGATAGTTTCTCTGCCTCTTAGTCCAAGTTTAATGGCTTTCGATTTGTGCCGCCGCGATCCCATTAGAAGACAGTTTGTGTGGTTTTAATTAAGGCGCGGTAATGGGAATAATACTGCAGGAAAACAGCTAATGCATATTGGTTTGAAAGATAAGGAGCCGGCTAATATGGCAACGCGCATTTATTTTCGATGCGCCTCTGTTTGCTCCGTTTTTCAATCACGGCCCAAATCTCATTAAGTGAAGAGTGGTGAGCGGCTCTCCCGAGAAATGCACCGACCAGGCACATCGCTGCGTCTGAGTCGAGTTCTGCTGGAAAAGTTACACTGGCAAAGTGCTGTGGGTTTGTAGATGTAATACTAAATACTTTTGAGTGTTAATAGGGAAATATAGCAGACTGTTTTAAGCTTCTTGTGTTACTTTAATATTGTTTTGTCGTGAAAAACATAACTAGAGATGTGTCTTGTTGAAGAAATCTTTCAGGATTTGTTCAACCACAAAGTTGTGACCTCGTATGTCTAGACTTAGGTCACTATTTTGATGATTGAGACATGACTTGATAAAATAGACTAAGGCTTGGGACTTGACTTAGACCTGGAGCTCTGTGACTTGAGATCATTTGATACTCTTCAAAGAAAAATTGTATTGTACCAAGGATTAGAAATACAAGCAGGATCAACTTCCAACTCTTCACATGGAGTTTGCATGTTCTCCTCATGTCTGTGTAGGTTTCCTTCAGGTGCACCGGTTTCCTCTAACACTAAAAACATGTCCAGTAATGCCCCCTTTCCTCAGGACTACAGATGGAAATGAGCTGTAAAGCTAGACTCTGGTACAAACATCTCTATCACTGTGCTTATTGTTGGTTTAACCCTCCTGTTATCTTCGTAAAGGCAATGCACCTCTGTTCCCCGTTTTGACCCGAACTTTGGTTCTTTCTGACAAGTTACTTTAAGTACATAAGTGCGTATATATTTCTTTTTATGTGGAAACCTTTGGTAATGTAGGCAAAAAACATATCATTTTAGATCCTTTAAAAGTTTACCTTTTTTGGAATATCTCTTCAAAAATATTGAATAAAGGGAAACAAATTAGTTGAAGGTAGAGAAGCAGTGGTTGTCTAAGTTTGACAGTAATTTTACTTTTTCAGCTTTTGTACTTTTTTCTGATAACAAAAAGTCACACGCCTGGTCCTCCCGGGTCTTTGTTCATTTACATTTTTTTGGTAAAAGTCAATGTGACTCTTTAATTTTGCTTTTACCATGTTTCGGGTCAAAATGACAATAAATGCTATATTTTATTATAGACAGTGCAAAGTTTAACATCATTTTTCAAAGCTTGCATTGATTATACAGAATAACATCTGGGACCACCTCTGAAAGTTGCATAATCATAGGACAAGAGAATTTTGTTTTATTGACAAACAAAAGTCAAAACCAGGTCAAAAAGACCCAAATATGACACCAGGGTTAAAGTGAGGTTAAACACACTGTCAGAGACTTACTCCGCCCACAACTGAACCTCAAACAGACTCGCAAAAGTAGGAGATGCCCGGAGGCTTTTTAAAAGACGCCCAGACATTGATTGACAGCACCAAATATTAGGGCTGGGACGATATATCGTTTTGCGATATATTGTTATGCCATTTTAGCGCGATACGAAGTATCGATACGGTCAGCAAATATCGATACTTTTGGTGACTTTATTTAGTTGCAATGCTTGGAGAAAGCGCACTGTTAACCACACCAAAGGCGCTGAATTATGGCAGGACTGGAAGCGCAGCTAAATAGTGTTAAGAGCCTAGCATTTTAAATCTCAAGTATGGGAACACTTGGATCTTTTTTCTCGTCGATTTGGATATGGCAAAAGCGGTTGGCAAGTTGTGTCGCAGCGGGTCCCTCTCCTGTTGTGGGAACTAATTTCAGCCTTCCTTCACTCAGGAATGCCAAGGTAGCCTACATATTTCACTTGAATATGGTTACCTCTTGTTCTACTAAGCTTTGATAGTGTTGTGTGCGGCTGGTATCCAACCGAAAACGTTCAGAAATAATGGAACCAAAAACATGACGTACTTTCCATGCCATTTATCGGTGCCTTGCCTTTAAATCTCAGCGTCAGTAAGCAGACAACAGAAACGCCACACATGCCACAATTGCGCTCTACAATGACACGAATTTTGCTCCACAAACAGCAAAAACACTACGTAGCTGTGTCAAATGTGCACTCCACAGTGTCACGGCAATTCACGTTTCACATCTCCCAAACAGACTGTGAGCTTTGTCCCGCACAAACAAGTCTCCCAAAACAAAGCGCAGTGTGTCAGCTTACCTTCTTAAACAGAAGAAAACGAAGAAACAACAGGTCCAGAGTTAAATAACCTTCAGGGCAAGCCTTTCTGTCAAACGTTTGCGTGTTAAACTTCGTAAATCTACGTGATACATTCACAGTCTGACGTTTTCTCAGAAGAATGTCGCCAAACACAAATAATAATCCAAACTTCGCCGTAGCATCCTCCTGCTCATCGCTCCAGCTGAAAGTAGAATCCCAAATGTGTAGCACTGTAGCGCGTCTGATGCAGCCGCGTCAAAAATAGGCTATATATGTAATCCAGCCTTCTCCATATTCCCTCTTTCTCCAGGTAAACAGACGGGTAAAACGTTCTAGTGTCAAAAAGCAAATGCCGCTCCTTTGCTGCAGTGCCTCCTGTGGTGACAAAGTGAAAGCGCTCCTCGTGGCAGTCCACGTGAAGAGTGGCTGATTCATTTGCATGCGCATTTGCTTAAACTGCGTGTGTTTTAAAATGTAGTTTGACATTAAAGGCTGAAAAAATAGCTTTAGGGCCATTATTATAGAAAAGGCAGGAAGAAAAAAAAGCATTATTAATTATAAGTTTACTGTATAAGGTTTGCTGCAGTTTTTTTTTCTTAAGCTACTTTGAAGCATTGTTGAAAATTATATTTGAAAGGAAGCTGCTGGAGAGCACTTTCTAAATGTTCAACCTTTGTTTTTTTTTTTTTTTTACAACATTCAATAAATGTCAGATTGACAAGCATTTAATTTAAAAAGAAATATTTCTGAATTATGGAAGAAATATCGCAATACATTATTAAATCGTATCGCAATATATCGTGTATCGCAATATATCAAGATCGCAATATCTATTGTATCGGGCCTTATATATCGTGATCGTATCGTATCGTGACAAAGGCGTATCGTCCCAGCCCTACCAAATATGGACAATGAGCTTGTGAGTGATGTGAGTTTTGTGCGGGAACGATCCTGGCGGGTGGAGAAGTTCACAGCTCTGAGGCTGTGCACAGGTCTAGTTTCTTACTCACATGTCAGGATTCTTTTTATTAACTTTGCAGACAAATATATGAAACCTTTGCTTTTGTCTACATGAGCACATGAAGTGAGTGTTTTCTAAAATTTAAAAAGATAAAGTCAAAACACTGAAACAAGCTTCGAACATGCGCACCTTTGAACGTAACACCACTAGCTTTCCAAACTGAGTCAAACGACTGACGATGTTGCTTTACAGTGAGTGATCGTTTTCAAACTCTCCACAGCAGAAGTGTCAGAAGGAGGAGTTTATATCTCCCATCTGGGCGGCTTGGCTGCAGCGTCAACTCGATGTGACGTCGGCGTGAACTGAAAATGCACAGACAGCGTTTGCCCAGCGCGGCAGCACAGTCGCGTTTACACATATCTGCAAAATGAGCACGTTTGCACAAAAAAGGTCAGAAAACAGTAGATAATTAAACTTGGAGTCCAGGCACACAGTTGGACATTGTGTTTAGTTTCTCTATAAGTAACTTTTTATAAATTAACAACCTTTTGTGCTTTCCGCTAAAGGTTTATGGTAAATGCAGCACGTTGTGAAAAATTTAGATCACTCAATACTTTCTGAACTGAAAAATAAATAATTTTAGTTCTAATCAGGAGCCAAAAGCTGCACTCTGATTGGCTGATCTTAGGTGGTTCTCTGCGGTTTCACTTTGCTGTTTATAAGAAGTGTTTTTTAAGCCATAATTGCAACTAAAATGAATACATAAGGATCTTAACCATGTGTCAATGGAAATAGGTGAGGAAGTTGTCCGATTTAAAAGGAACCCCGAGAATTTTTTAATGTTT